>ML796020.1:182661-193496 GCA_009831015.1 Picea engelmannii | reverse complement strand
AGATTTCAACGTTGTTTCAATTTGGTCGAAATGAAGAGAAATTTTTACTTTAAGAACAAAATAGGAATGCAAACTGAAGGCCCTTTCCCGTAACTGTATTATTTTTAATAAAAAGATGTGGGGTGAGAGAAAAACATTTAGCTATAGATAAAATAAGGTTCCTGTCAAAGGAAAACTCACACATACACAGAAGAAGAAATTAATATAGAAATAATTGACATAGTGTAAACAAATAATAATTTTGTAAATGCAAATTGGTCTTACACCCATTGATAGCTGGTGCAGAGGAAAGACAATAACCAATTACAGAAAGATGAAATTCCTTCGCTATAGTAGTGGTCGTACTAAAGTATAGCGATACACATCAATTATGAAAAGTGGTATGAAATGAAACATGAAACATAAAGAGACAAACTTGTAACACAGTCAGGACGGGATCGAGAATCTTCAAATTTGCTTGTATTAACTTCTCGAATGCAAAAACTCTATTACAATCGATACCAAAAAGGTCCAACCTTTTCTTCTTCTTTTTATGGTCTATTTATACAAATTTGCGGATCAGTTTAGAAACTCAACGGTTTCATAAATTCAGTTACAAACGAGAGGAGCGAAATTACTCCATCCCTCTTATTCTATTTTCAAAAGGTGTCAGGTGCTTGTTTTTGCATGGATTCGGTGCATATGATACATTTGTCCACAAACTGGGATACAAGCTACGAAGGTTCTTATTGACAGCTGGCCTTGGCGAAATAGCACTCTCGGGCTAACTAGGGAAGATTATCACCCATTTGTGCATCAATGATGTCAAGAGCACTGAGTTGTGCACTAGGTTGAATTAAATGCTTGTCAACTTGAGCCATTTCCACCCTGTCTACCTTAGAGATATCCACCGAATCTCTCTCATTCTTCTCCTTCAGATCGAGGGAAATCTGATCTACATTCATTTTCCTTAGCGTCTCTGAGTCACCTCCACTTTCCATTCCTAACATCTCGCCATCTATAGCATTGAATGCTTCTTCTAATGAATTGGTTACTTTCTGGGCCTGTTCCTTGCTTAAGGTGATATTATGTTCCCAATCCTTTAAAAGAATATTACCTCTAGTTTGTTCAGCGATGGTGAGTCCTGGAGAACCTGTCGAAAATCTGTTGTTAGTAGCTATCATCGCCTCTTGAAAGGCGACCCGAGTAGCCTCTGCGTTCCTTTCTCTGACAGTCAGATTCTCTGAAATCCGATGCATCAACAGGCAATCTTCTTGAATCACTCCCACTTTGTCTAGCAGACTCTGTTGTACAGAAGAGATCCTGGTCTGAATATCAATCACTCAGGATTTAAACCCCTCGACATCGATCACCTTGCTTTCAGCAACCTCTAATTGAGCCTGCATCTCTGTGATCATACTCCTCTATTGACCCGCCTATATCCGACCATCTCGGATCACTGAATGTGCTTGTTCCAACTTGGTTTTGAGGACTTCTATTTCCTTTTTATCACCCAATCAGGCCAATTCTATTTCCCCACTCGCCTGACTCTTAGCGCTTTCTGCGGTCGAAGCTACTCTGGCTTCGAGAGTCTTGATCAGGCGATTCTTTCTTTTGAGATGACTTTTTAACATCCCGACCGAGAATTGATTTGCCGACGCATACGCTCCTAGCGTTCCTACGATCTCTGTGGAGAATTCCTCATTCCTTTTGTTCTTTCCATCGGTCATCACTTTGAATTTTTTAGCATTTGATCCTTCATCCTAGTAAACCTCCCTTTTCACAACTGCTTTTCTCTTTTTGTCGAAGAAGAACTCATTTGGAGGAAGTTCTTCTTCTCTGATAGGCATTAGCTCCTCACCGAAAATCCATCCTTCTTCTATATTTCCTTGCGTTTACTGGAAGGGGGTGACAGAAGTGATGGGTTTCCCGATCTGCTTCGCTGCCTTTCCTGGTGTGACGACTGAGTCCTGCTTCTTCGGAGGATCAGAGGTCTTCGTCTCAGTTCCAGGATTTTGGGTTTCTGGCAGGTCTGTGTTTTTTACTTCCACCTCTGGACTATGTTCTTTGGGTGGATCCGTGGTCTCTTCTTCTGCTTCGGGATTCTTCCCATGCTCCCCTTCCTGGTGTTTTTCGAGGTTAGGAATTTGATCCTCAGAACCTTCAACACCCTTATTTTTATCCTCAGAAATACCCAAACCTCCCAACATAGGGGGAAGGCTTCTTCGTCTATGCTCTTGGAATTTTAATACCGACGCCATGTCTTCGGGCGCTAGAGATCGGATCCTGACTAGCACCTCCCCATAAGATCTTGCCCCTCGAAAAATGTCATCCAAGGGTGAACACTCGTGTTCAAAATTCTTCAGCCCACAATTTTCCAAATGGTTACTTACAATTTTCTGAGGATCGTGTTTTTTATATTCAATGGAGACCAAACTCAGGTCCTCCAGGGCTGCAGCCTCGGCTTTAGCATGCCCAAAATCCAATAAAGAATAATATTTTAGCCGAACAGGGAAAAACGGCCATACCTTCTTCGAAGATGCTTTGAGCTCTTTACTCACCCCACGAATCACTGTTTGTCGAGTGATCTCGCGACAGGCCAGCTTGTCGGGGATGAACAGTGGTAGCGCAAGCGGGGGAACAGTAGCTTCGAACACTCTGAAATAGGAAAAATATGTTTCTACGTACCAATCAGTTATACCGCTCAAGTTTGCAGCGATGCTTTCAGAGATACGAGGTGGTGAACGACCAAAAATGGCGATGTGCAAGGGCACCATCACCCAGTTGAAAATTTCGTAAATAAATTTGTTTGCTTTATTTTCCCATAATTTGTCGTGATACTCATGTACAGGCTTTTCCATGGCTGGATTCCAAGCCCAGTTCATCAAAGGGAACGGTGTCATGGAACATATTGCGTCCATGATATACGTAGACATGAAAAAAGAGGATGGTCTTCCTCTTTCCTTCTGTTCTCGGTAGTCGGTGACCCGGTTGAACAAACTGTCCAAGAGTATCTTAGCCCAATTAAATGAGCAACCTTCTGCTACCTGAAATATGAGAGGTACCCACGCAATGTAGAAATGTGAAGTATCCTCCTTTCCGAATAGTCGGCCTGTCATCATTGCCACATACATATACTGTGGCTCCAGCGAAGCAATTGAATACACGCCCTGGTCATTTGCTCTGAATTTCACGGAGCGCGAAACCCAGTCTTTTATCAAACCAGGCATGGTTTTGTCATATTGAGTGCACTCCTTTTCTTTGAATCCCTCCAGGAAATCAGCATCATATGTGTATTCATGTGTTGTCGGGAGCTTATACATGGTTTGAATATGCTCCGGTCTAAAAGTCCCAACTGTGGCCCGTTGGTCGCTTATGATAGTTTTGGTGGGTAAGTCTATATGATCCAGCGCCCATCGGATCATGTCATAGTATGGGAGCAACCGTGGTCTGGTTGCAACCCGGTGCATTCCAGATTGAACAACTATTTTTTATTTAGTGTTCAGGTCGTCCTTTTCGTTATCATTGTCGTCGGAATCTGAATAATTCACCAACTCAGATTGCAGAGTATCTAAAACAAACGACCAGCTAGGTACTGAGCCGCCAGTCCGAGGTGAAGTATCGGAGACATTTTCTGAACCCTGTGCTGCAATCTCGACATTTTCCTTCGCAGCTTTCAGTGGAGCCATGGCTGAAACTTGAGTTTTCTCTCTTCTGCGATAGACCCGTGTATACATGCAGAAATCAGTTCACTCGGAGAAAGGTGAGCTCTGTGTGCTTATGAAAAAATGTTTAAAATAAAATGAAACTCCCGTATATATTTGAAAACTCTGTACTATTTGAAATAAGTCTGTCAAATCGCAATTAGAAACAAATTTATTGCGTAAATCTGATCTTATTTATTTGTGGATTTACCCTAATTCTTCATTAATGTCATCAATGTTCGGCGGCTTGACAGGCAGTCGGGGTATGGAGAGCAAGTAGTTACCTCGTGAAATGTGCAAACCTCGATGCACGGGACGTATCTCATTTTATTTTAAAATTTCAAATCTTAGCAACTTAAATAATTTTCTCTCTTTTCGCTGCATCATGGATTTCCTTTTAACATTTTGACTCTTTAACTCGCGAGACTGTGAGGGCTGATTTGGGTTTGATTAACAGTAATCGCTATTTTGAGCATCATTAATTTCCTAATCACTTTATTGCTATATCGTGACTCGAAAATTCGGAGATAAATTTATGGGAGGCTAGTACGCCGAGTCACGAATCTACGAGATGGCGATAATTAAGGATCAATTATGGGAAGAAAATCTTAGATTTGGAGACTAATTAATCTTGCCATAATTACGTCGCAACCTCGTGAGTCGGGGTTTTAGACACTTTAACTTTATGAAGGGAAGTGCCGAGTGGCGAAGTGCCAAGAACCAAATTTAACCATGGTTAGTTCTTGACCAAGGTTATTACAAAAGTTATCGTGTTCTCGGCTCTCGGAGCTGTAAAAACAAAAAATTAGGTTTGACGAATGCCGAGGCGCGAACTCCCGACGACGTATACTCATGAGTTAAAATTTTTACCCTAGTTAATGTCTTGGGCGGAAATTAAAATGACTTCTCCGTTTCGTGAATCGGGACGTGCGAACTCAAGGTTTAAAGTATCCGAGCTGCGAGACCCCGAAATACAACAAAAGAGTGAACATACTTGCGAAAAAGGATCTGTTTTGAAAGTGGAAAAGCATTGCTATCCAGGCGACAAGATTTCAGAGTTTTAAGATCTCGGCAGGAACAAGAAAATCCACTTTAGATTTCAAGTATCAAAAATTGAAAATTGTGCAAGGTAAAAACAAAGGCGGCTCCAACATAGGCTCCAACTAGGGATCCTGCCTTCCTATGAGGCGGGAAGAACAATAGACCAGGTGCCAAAATTGGGTAAATGGAGTCGCGAGCCAAAATCAACAGAAAAATTCAAGGAAAAAGATAGAAGGGAGGGAAAACTTCGTTTTATACTTCAAGAAGTTTTTTCGAACTCAGATGCTCTTTCCAAACACGCCTGAAGTCACTTTCACAACTTTCCCTTTCTCACTACTAACTTCGGGGACGCTTTAAGGCAGTCGAAACGACCCTAGGATATTCAACAGATCTTGTGATTCTCATCTTGCATCAAAGAATGATATTATATAATTTTAAATAGGGAAGTCCCGTCGAAATTTAAGGAAATGATCAGGCTTTCAGAAAGCATTGGTTACCAGAGTAGATTGATATTTATGTATAACAGCCTTACAGATCTCTCAGACATTGCTTCACTGCCAGCGAGCCTGTTCAGTACCCTGGTGAAGTTGTCTGACCCCTTTTTACTGAATTTCTTTTCACCACTTCAGAAAATATTTATGCGTTTAAACACTAAGACGAGGGCAATCATTTCTGAATTTTCTTTCATCGTCTTCTTGGACTAGGTGGGGGCAATCATTTCTGAATTTCCTTTCACCACCTGTCTTATAATTTACTTTTAAAACACGAAGATGGGAGCAATCAGTTTATATCAGGGCTGAGATCTGTGTAATATTTTGTATCAGAGGTCTGTCAACTCATTTGATTACTCGGTATCAATCCTCCTTCGACCCTCACAATACCTTCGTTCTTAGGGAGACAGGGGAGATTAATAAGATTTTAAGGGACATCATGTTCAAGCAAGCTTTGATTTTTTCGATGCTGTTGAAAAATCTAGGAAAGTTAGGATCACTATAAACGTTCCTTAGCATCAGCAGAAGATCAAGTAGTTGTGAAGAACAACTTTCTTATTAAGATCTATTTCGGAATCCCTGAGGTTTAAAACGAAAAACTTTTACCCCTTCACAAGGACTCGGGAAGATAGTGGCTCGCTACAAGTTAGGCCCGGAGATAGACAGAAAACAAGGCAACAATTCAATGGATTAATATACAACATGTCACAATAGTTCGGGACTGGCTTTCGGAGATATTTAGGGACAAATATTATTCCTAACTGTTTTTAGGTTTAATGTATTCATTCAAATTAATTTATTTGAGCATTACGAAGCCAAAAATAATCCTGTTATCTAACCTTTTATATTGCAATTTGAAAAATGTTACCTTATTTTGCTTAAACAGTCTTTCATGACCTGTATATTGAGAAAGCTCACCTCTATCTTTTCTTTTCACTTTCTCTATGAACTATGAGATATCTTAAGTATCACCTGTTTTAAATCGTTATATTTCCAACACCGACCTGCACATTATTTTTTCTGCTAGTTTCGTCTGCAGCTGGAATCCTGTAAAAACAAATACAAATCTTATTGGAAATGTGTTGAGATTTTAGGAAAGAAAACAAAAAATTAAAAGTAGATGTTTGAGCGAAAATATAAATATGTACAAAACATTTATAATGAAATTTATTTATTTACAAAAAATTTATATATATATATATATATATATATTATCGAATGTTACGTCATGTAGTGCTTAAGATATCGCCCGTTGACAGGGGAGCTAAGAACTTCTCTGTCAATATTTTCCAGAAGAAAGGAATTTTTTCCTTCTGGAGCCAAGACCCTGAATGGTCCATACCAAAGGTGATCAAATTTGCCATGTTTCGCGGCTTCTTCCCTTCTCGTATCCCATCTTAACACTAAGTCACCTGGGAGGAATTCTTTGTCCTTTGCCTTGAGGTCGAACAATGCTTTCATATTGTCCTGGTACTTTTGCATTTTCTCATCAACCTTCACTCTATGTTGTTGAACCTCGATCATCTGGTTAATTCTCCTGGTTACATGATTGGGTTCTTCGTTCTGATCTTGCCATAATTTCATTACTAGCAATGCTAAATTTATAGGCAGAACCGCCTCGGTCCCATAGACCATTTGAAACGGCAAAATGCCGATAGATCTTTTAGTGCTGATGCGGTTTGCCCACAACGCGTACTTCAAATGTACATGCCAGGACCTTTTGTTTTCATCCAATACTTTTTTTATTACGTTTACCAGGCTCTTGTTAGATGATTCGGCCAACCCGTTTCCATGGGGGTAATAAGCAGTGTAATGGCCGAGAACGATATTGTACTTTTGACAGAAACTGATCATAGCCATGGACTTGAAGGCCTGGGCGTTATCGGTAACAATCTTTCGGGGACACCTGAATCTTGACAAGATGTTATCTTCCAAGAAGTCGATCACCACCGAGTCTGTTTCCCTTTTGGTTGGAATGGCTTCCACCCACTTTGTAAAATAATCTGTGGCTGTTAAGATCCACTTATGCTTAGCACTGGAATGGGGATTAATTTCCCCTATAAAGTCTAAACACCATTTTTGGAATGGCGCTTCGGCTTTGAATGGAACAAGTGGCAGTGCAGGGAGTTTCTTCTTACCAACGAATATTTGACACGAGTAACAGGCACGCACTTTGGCATTTACGTCCGAAAATAATTTCGGCCAATAGTATCCGGCCCTCAGGATCTTGTAGGCTGTGGCTCTCCATGCATGGTGTCCTCCACAGATTCCTTCATGAAAATCCTCTATGACCCGTGGAGTTTCTGACTCAACCAGACAGACTAGTAAGAACCCCAGTGGATCCTTCCAGTATAGTTGATTTTCGGAGATGCAATATTTAACAACATGGAGTTTTAAAGTTCTACATTTGACTGGTGATAGTCCGTCTAGACATTTCAGGTTTAACAAATAAAAAACTATGTCTTTATACCAGCCTGACGACATGAATTTTTCTTCAACCTTGCTTGGATGTGTCTGGTCATCCGGCTCTTGCAAATGTGCATCTCCGTCTTCCCCTTGGAGGCAATTGATATCAAGAGCTCTAAGGTTCAACTCAGCCATGAGTTTGGCCAGACCCTGCCCCTTTATCAATTTAGTAGGCTTGACTTCTAGATCAAATTCTTGTATTTTAGCGAGCCAGCGCCCTCATTTTCCATCACTATCTGGTTGTACCAATATATCCTTCACAGCACTGGTTGGTACGTATGCGATGATTTTTGAATGCAGAACATAGGTTCTGAATGCTTTTAGCACTTTCACCATTGCGTACGCCTATTTTTCTATTATGTCATATTTTAGTTTGGCGTCTCTAAGGCTCTTACTGAAAAACGTGATTGACCGTTCAAAGCCCTCATCATCCTTTTGCAGTAACACTACGGCGATAGTGTGTTCAGAAGCGAATGAGAAGATGAGGAAATATTTCAAGTAATCTGGGCTTGCTAACATAGGTGCCTCGCTGATGACCTTTTTTATATGGACGAACGACGCTTTAGCCTCGGTCGTCCAATTTACCCTGCTATCTTTCTTCAACATTCCTATGATCAATTTGACAATCTCAGCAAAATTTGGTATAAACCTTCTTAAAAAATTTATTGTACCTAAGAAAGATTGAATTTCTTTTACGTTTCTGGGAATATTTATAGTTTCTATTGCTTCAACCCTCTTAGGATCGATCATGATCCCATCTTTAGATACGATATGCCCCAGGAGCTTACCTTCCTGCATAGCAAAATGTGATTTCTTTGGGTTCAAAGACAGGCCATACCTGCGGCATTTTTCGAAAGTCTGTTTTAAATGGATCAAATGTTCTTCATCGGTTTTAGAGAAAACCGGCAAATCGTCAAGGTAGATAACTACGAACTTGTCTCTTTCTCCTACGAAAGCGATGTCCATAGCACGCTAGAATGTAGCCCCTGCATTCATCAAACCAAACAACATTTTTCCATACATGAATGTACCCCATGGCGTGGTGAAAGTAGTTTTTTCTCTGTCTTGCTCGTTCATGGCGATTTGGTTGTACCCAGAAAACCCATCTACCATAGACATTCGATTTGCTCCAACTACCCTTTCTAGGACGTGATCCATTTTGGGAAGTGGATAATTATCCTTAAGAGAGGACCTGTTCAAATTCCGAAAATCCACACACAATCTAATTTCTCCATTCTTTTTTCTGACAGGGACCAAATTTGCCACCCAGTCTGAGTACCTTAGAGGTACAATTATTTTCGCATCTAAAAGCTTCTTAACTTCCTTTTCAATGACGGGCAACAAAATGGGGTTAAATTGCCTGAGCTTTTGCCTAAAAGGCTTGACCCCGGGCTTCAACGGTATTTTGTGCTCAATTATAGAAGTATCATACGTTTGAAGCTCATCATAGGACCAGGAAAAAACATCTTTATACTGTCTGAGTAGGTCACTGTACTGGTCTTTCACCTTGGGAGGGAGAAATTTAGATATCTTTACTATCCTGGATTCTTTTTCAGTTCCAATGTCGCAATCCTCCACTTCTTCTGGTTGGGGCTGTAAAGTGGATTTCACAGGTATGTCGTTCTGATCGAAGAGTCTTTCTAAAGGAATTAAGCCTTTCAGGATTTGGTTGTTTTTAAGGACCAACATGCGATGATCCGCTATTTTTTCTCGAAAGGTTTCAGGATCTTCGCCCTCTTGCATAATCCACATCGGGTCGTTTTGGTTTTCTTGGTCTAGATGAGTTTCAGAGAACTCACCTATTTCCATAAGAAATTTCTGAATTTGTTCGTCATCTTCAAAGACCTGCCAGTGTCGTACATTGTCTGGTATAGAGGGTTTATATCTGATTTCAATATGATATTTCAGTTTAACGTTCGTGGGAGGAGAAAAGGTTGAGGCTGCCTTAGCCAATGCGTCAGCATGTAGATTCTCTGTGCGAGGAATGAAATGGACTTTTACAGATGAGAAAAAATTCTCCATCAAATCCCAAGCACAATTTATGTATGTTCTTAGTCTGGGATGCTTGGCTAGGTATTGTCGGTTTACTTGTCTTACTATCAATTCAGTGTCACTGTAAACCTCCAAGTTTTTTATATTTAACTTCTTTGCAGCCTCTAATCCTAGGATTAATGCTTCAGTTTCACATACGTTATTGGTGTAATCTATGTCCCACTGCAAACGATATGAGAAAGGAACAATAAAATTACCTTCAGGTGCTACTAAAAGTATGCCAGCACCAACTCCTTCAGAAGACGAAGCGTCGTCGAAGTACATTTTCCAGATACCATTTTTGCATAGCTCTTTAGTCAAGGGACTAAGTTCTTCCTGCTTCATATCAAGTTCTTCCGGACACCCATCTAAACCATCGTCAAATGACAATATGCAATTCCCCAGATCTTGATCTGCAACGTAAATGGGAAAGTTATTTAGGTTCTGAGGATCACTGACAGTATACGCTAGTCTTGTTTCTCGGTACAAACGGGTAAATTGACCACCGAATATAGGGATTGTGGCATATGACATGTCCAATTGTAGAGAACCCCCCAACTTGGCTCCCCATGATCTGGATAACAACATACCATATTTGGGGGGAATATCTACGATGACCACATCCATCAGGATACTCTTGACCGGGACCTGAGCCAGGGTAACTACCAGATCTTTTATCATCCCCATACATTTAACCTTTATCGAATTAAAAGAGTATAGATTTCCATAGGGTCTAGTGATCTGGAGGCCCAGCCTCTCCATTATAATTTTGGGCATAACATTATGTGAAGCCCTGGAGTCTAACATACAGTTATGCAGTAACTGATCATGTATATTCAGGGTGATATAGAAAGGAGCGACGTTGTCTTTGGATCCCTCAAAATGAGGACCAAAGGTGATGTTAGGTCGGTTGTCTTCTAGGTTGATAACATCAGAGTGACTTTCTGACTCATAGACGCCCATCACTTTGGCAATTTGCTTACGATAAGTGGGGTTTTTTGCTAATTCTACCAAAGGAATCGGTATCTTAATCTTATTTAATTCATTTTCTAAACTGAAAGATGTATTTACCTTGTCTGTTTCTTTGGTTAAGACTTCCGAGCTTTTTCTTTCCGACTTATTT
>ML796020.1:155218-166315 GCA_009831015.1 Picea engelmannii | reverse complement strand
TCTACAGGGATATGTTGATTCAGATATGGCAAGTGATAAAGACAGCAGGAGGAGCACCACAGGGTATGTTTTTACTATAGGTGGAACAACAGTAAGTTGGATTTTGAAACTGCAAAAGGTTGTTGCACTTTCAACAACAGAGGTAGAGTATGTTGCTGCTACATAGGCTAGTAAAGAAATGATTTGGTTACAAAGGTTTATGGAGGAATTGGGAAAGGAGCAGGAGAACAGTCGGTTGTACTGTGACAGTCAGAGTGCCATTCACCTTGCAAAGAACTCAACCTTCCATTCGAAGACTAAGCATATACAGTTGAGGTACCACTTCATACGATCCACCTTGGAAGATGGACAATTGAAGCTGGAAAAGATACACACTAGCCAAAATCCTGCAGACATGTTAACAAAGGGAGTAACCAGGGAGAAACTGAGTTCCTGCTCAGTTTCAGTTGGCCTTCAAGAATGAATATGAAAATGAGAAATTTTCCAAGTCCAAGAAGGTTTAGAGTCCAGCATATACAGCAACGGTGGAGTTGTTGAGATCAATCTCCAAGTGGGAGATTGTTGGTTGTGGAGCCTGAATATCTTCTTGATTCAGAGGTCCTTGCTTTCAGCCGTGTTTATACCCCATGAAGTATTTACACCCCAGAAGTATGTACACTCTTCCACGCGGGGGAGTGCAGAGGGGGGGTACCCCCTCTGCGGGGTCCGGGGGGGCTATCCCCTCGGCAAGGGTGTTTGGGGGCAAGCGGGCCCCCAGCGGGGGTTCGGGGGCGAAGCCCCCAAAGAAAAAATTGCCTTGTAAAAGTATATTGTAATTTCATTGTAAATCTAGACCGTTCATTATAAGGTCGCAGATCTAACGGTAGAGATTATGTTAGGGTTTTTTTCCCCAGAAGGAAACCCTCTTTTATGAGGGAAATGTATTGCGGCTATGGATGATGGTGAATATTGTATTCTGAGAGAGGATACTGTGAGAGAAAGAAGAGGAAGTTACAGCAGGTTTTGCTGTAGGTTGTATCCCATCATTTGCTGGATAATAATAAAGGAAGGACCTGGCAATTTCTCTGGTGGACGTAGCCCACTCTGGGTGAACCACTTAAATCTGTATCTCTCTTGTATTGTGTGTCTTCTGTGTTTTGTTTCTGCATTTGTTTTATTTTATTGCTCTGCGGTCCTATTTTTCTAACATTGTTATATTATGTTGCTTCCTGCTTTCAAATTTATTCTCTTCATGCTCTGAAACTTGCTCATTAAACCTCATTTCCAATAAGACCTCGTCTATCTTTCCTATTACTCAGAATTCATTTGCTCCACTGATATTCCATAGCGTTGTGAACCCTCTTCTCTAGTGATGTGAACTATGTGCTGCAAATATAGCACTATGAATCCTCTGTTCCATATTTATTGAAAACCCTTCTTCTGCATAATTTGCAAGCTCAAATTTAAAAGAGTAACTTTGCACCCATGTCGACTTGGATTTTGTGGTTGATCAATTGTTGAACTAGGTTTAAAGATTGCATGCATTATCATGTTGTTAAATGATACTTGTATTGTCATAAAAACCTATTTTAAGAAGAGAATTCACAGGTGTCTCCCTCTTATTATAAATTCCAATTGCCTTTATTTATATCTCATTTTTGAATAATGTCGTGTCTCATTCTTGAATGTGCATAAAGTGAGTTGTGTAAAAATTATGTACAAGGTCAACCTAATTAAAAACAGTTTTCCATCAAAACCCTAGTCTCTTATATTTCTTGTTTTCATACATCTACCCATTATTACAACTCATAGAAAGAATTCCTCAACATCAGTATGGATATTCAACAGCATAAGAAATCTCATAAGGGACATGAAATAGTGAGAACATAGCCCTATGACATGCAATTACTTGATTCTAAACCTTTGATCAGAGAGGCCTTTCAGAGAATAGGTTGCATCAATTTCTGTCAAAAGATGCAGAGGGGGCATCCAGAGGTGGCCAAAGAGTTTGCATTGAATTTTGATGGTACTACAACCAAGGTGGGAATATTAGAATTTGAGGTTTCAAAGATATCCATCTCAGCTGCAACAAAGAAACCCCAATAATGGAGAAAAATGGTTCAAGGCTATGACATTAAATGTTTCTTTCTCCAAGGAATTTCTTAAACCCAACTATCAGGAGGACAACTTGTCCAAAGGGATCCCTAGGAAGCATATGCTTGAATGTTTTGACAAAATGTTGAAGGTTATCCCAAGGTATTTCACATGTTAGAGAAGATTGAACATGATATACTAATACCATATAAGATCGTTTCTACATTTCACAGGGAAAGAAGCTATGAACCTCCCATTTTACATGTTTAGAAGCATTGGAAAAATGTTTGATAGGGTTCAAGCTAAATCAAAACAAGTAGACACAAGTGTCTTCCATTCTTTCATGATAAATATGTTGGTGATGGAAGAATTGAGGAAGACAAACACTAATTGGGAATAATTCCTTACTTCATCACAGTTTTAGCTAAACATTGCCCCTACTCCACAGTCAAAGATACAAAGTCCTATTCCTGTAAAGAAGACTGTGTGTTCAGAGGCCAGCAAGAGGAAAAGGGGTACTATGACTGGTAAAACTGACAAAGCTACAGAGGAAACAGAAGTAGGAGGGCCTTCACAACCTTCACATGGGGAAACTTCACTTGTGACAAATCCCACTTCTGCAAAGGTTCCTTCAAGCAAATATACAGGTATAAGAGTTGGAAATTTGGTATTTCCTTCACCCATTGCAGCTGACAAGGTCAAAGCTAGCAGGTCTCTTACCAGTGCAATAGCCAAGAAAGAAACCCCTATGAAGGATGATGCAGTGGGAGTTTCATCCTATAGGAAAGATAAATCCATAGTTGTTGAAAATCCTATTGAAATTTTTGATATCACTACTCCTCAAGAAGAAAGCAATCCCACTTTTAAGAGGATCAGGAGGCAACTCAAGGAATAAAGAGATGAGATTGATAGTTTGAAAAAGTAAGATTCAAATGCCAGGAGAGATATTAAGGAAATGTTGGATATGCATCATGATAACATTGATAAGGATAATTTCTTAGCTACGAGATTCTTACCCCTCCACGGACAGCTTAGAAATCTCTACAGGAAAAATAGAGCTCACTAAGCTCAAATCAACAAGCTTAAGACAAAACTTCATGCTTTCAAAGAAGAGTTAGCTAAGGTAAATTTTGACATGTTGGCTAAAGTTGCTACCAGGAGAAGCTCCAGAGTTAAAAAATGAAGAAATTGAACCTCCTTAAACAATATCATTTTTTGACAAGTTTCTTTTTTATGCATTTTTTAAATTTTGAGGATGGTTATGCCTTACAAACCATGTTTAGCTCCTAGGATGTTCTCTTCTAGTCATGTACCAACATCATAACTTGTTACAATAGTTTGGGGAACTGAAGATAGTTTTTGGAACACTTTAAGGCTTTATCAATTGAAATAAGCACTGTAGGAAAGTTTGTAGCGCATGGCGTTGCAAACTCATGTTTTGGAGTTTTGAATGGAGAAACAGTTGCCAAATGAAAAATATGGATGCAAGTCAGTTGCATGATGGTTAGTTATGATCTGGGAGGCCACCTGCCAAAGGGAGATGCTCCCAAAGGGACACTTCATCAGCCATAAAGAATATATTGAAGACGTTGCCAACATTAGCCTAAATTTTAGCATTATGTTTTATTTTTGTTGAACAATTGTAGTCACACCAGCTTTAGGCATAGGAATCCTATGCATGAGTGGTTATTTGAATTGTAAAGTTGTCAATGAAAGCCTAGGATATAAGATAGGCATTGTAAGTTTGAAGCAGGGATTGAATGGTTAGAGAAGGACTCATATTTTGATGTTGTCTATGTAACAGAGGTATCTCCTATTCTATGTATCAGACCTGGGACACTTTGAATAATAGAAATCGGTCCTTTTTTCCTTATCATCTTGTTTCCATCTAATTTTGATTGCAGTCTATTGAATGCTTCAATTGGCTTAATTATATCTTTGTTGCAATGGAGGATATGTTGTGATCATGTTTATAATTATATCAAAGTTTCCTCTTTTACTATAAGAAGTTCTTGTTTCAAAGGGTTTTTCTTCATATGTATGTCAGTACTACCGAATGTAGATGGTAGGCATATTACATTTTTTTTATTCACCCTTCCACCTATCCACTTTACTTCTTAAATATTGATCTAAGTTACTTAGAGCCTTATTTGTTGGTGCATATTGTATGGAGTGAGTTGTGATTGACATTATTTTCCTGAGTTTTATTCCATTTTCCACCTTATCATAAAAACTTATCTTTAACATCCTGATGGGTGTTGAGCTTACACTTTAACAGTCAAAGTGTGAATTTCAATGCTAACATTTTTGGCGCCACTGTCAGGGAATGGATTGAAGACTTTTCCATGGGTTGTACGACAGAGAAAAATATTGATTCTGAGGGTGCACAGTGATTAGTAAACTAAAGACTGCAGCTTGCACTTGGTGACTCCATTGTTTCAGTTGTGGCTCCCAAAGGTAGACACACGAGGTCTACTCCACATTTACCTTTGACTGCACCTGAAGCTGACCCAGAAAAGATCATCAAGAAAGGAAATACTTCACAAGGAGCCTCCTCATATTTTTTATTAGGTACTGCTGGGAACTTACCTGAATCTACTTTTCAAACACCAGTACTTGTATCTATTATTTCTAAAGTACCTACTGTTGAAGCTCCTGCAAATTTAAAACTAAGATAATTTCTTGTTGAATATTCATCTTTTTCTCCTCAGTTGAAAGAAGAAGGTCGTGAAAATTTTGATGTTCTTGCATCCCCTGAAGTTGTAAATTGGTTTAGGCTTGAGAGTCTAGAGGATTTTCCCCTCCTAGGTTCTCCCTCTCCTCACTCTTTTAAATTTGATGTGACCAAAGAAGAAGGAACCTTTGTTCCTCTTGAGTTTCCCCCATCCATCTCCAAGACCCAACCACTTTTTTTTAAACTTGAAAAACCTCCATATTATACTCTTCCTTTTCCTAAGATACTTGATATTCATATTGCAACTTTGCCTATCAAATCACCTCCCACTTCTCCTAGAATTCAGAATCCACCTTTCCTTAATCAAATGGCAGGAGCTAATCCTCCTCGAAATAGAATGAATGTCATTGTGGCTGCTAGGTATGCCCCTCTGGTGCTTCCTCAAGAGAGGAGGATATCACTGCAAAAGAACACCTTGCATATTTGTATAGCTATGTTGATAATCTAAATATTGAGAATGAGGATGTTTGGATGAGATTTTTGGTACAAAGCCTTGATGGTGAAGCCAGAAAATGGTTTAGGATTTTAGCTCCTGGATCAAGTGTTGGGATTGAAGCCATTGATGATGCCTTTTTAAGGCAATGGGGTGACAAAAAGGATTTTTTGTATCATATCACTGAATTTGGTACCCTCAAAAGAAAAGAAGGTGAATCAGTATCATACTTTTCCAAAAGGTTCAACAAGATGTATAATAAAATCCCTACTAAAATCAAGCCTACTAAAACTTCTGCCAAAATAATCTAATCCAGCACCTTTGACCCTGAGTTTTGTCTTTTATTAAGAGAGAGAAAATCTACTTCACCAAACCACATGCAAGATGCTTCCCTAGAAGTGGAATCAAACATATTGGTTGCAGACAAATTAAGAGGCAAATATGATAGGGATAGGAGGAAACAAAAAGCAGAAGCTTCCACCTCTGATACTTCAGCAACTAACCCTTAGGTGGATGAATTGAGTAAGTTAGTCAAATCCCTTTCTGTAGAAATGGAAAAACTGAAATTAGAGGAGAGATGAGAAAATAGGAACACAGAAGATTTTGGAAACAGAAACAACTTCAAGAGACAACATAATGCTCCTCGAATTCTTCAAAGAGATCAGAGGAATAGAGAAGACCAAAAAGTCCAGACTCCTCTTCAAAATAATCTGGTTGATGATGAAGAAGGATAAAATGAGGAATTTGATCAATAAATTCGTTGTCTAGGACACACATCTACTTCCCCTCACCTAACTCAATCTTATTATGAAGAGTCTCTCATGAACAACTAGCTAAATGAGTTAAGTAAGGGAGAAAAAACAAATGAAAATCAGAATAATACAACTTGAGGTCTAAACAGAAAGAAGGAAATCCTAGTACATTCAATTAGCCTAAAAAATCAAACCCCTCTACTAAAACAAAGGTTGCACCAAATAAAGGAAATGAAGAAAAAAATAATCAGCCTGTGGTTATATCCACTATCCTATAAGTAAAAGAAATTCGGAAATCCCCGTCTTCTTTTAACTTTGAAAATGAAATTCGGAAAATTAAAATTCCAGTCCCATTCTTAGAGTTGAATAAAGAATCAAGATTTGAAGAAGTCCATTTCTAAAATGTTGCACTCTAATTTTTCTTCCCATTCAACAGATTCAGTAAATTTACAAGATGAAAAACCTGGAGTGATATTGGGGCCCTTAGTGGAAGATAGGGATGACTTCTCTCCTCCTTTTTATACCTCATTGAATGTACATGACAAGATCTTACACAATTGCTTGATGGACTCAGGTGCATCCCATAACTTAATGCCTAAATCTGTAATGGATGAACTGGGTTTAGAGATCACAAAAACTTATCATGATCTATATTCTTTTGATTCAAGGAAATTGAAATGCCTAGGGGTGATTAAATATTTGGTTGTTACTCTCTTCCAATTTCCCATGAGAAGTATAGTCATGGATATAGTAGTTGCAGATGTCCCCCATAAATTTGGGATGTTATTGTCCAGATCATGGATTAAGAGGTTGGGAGGAATGTTGCATATGAACCTCTCTTATGCCATCATATTTGTCTTTGGGGTGAACATAGAAGGTTGTATAGACAAGCACAGTTGGCTTATATTATTAGTGATGAAGGTAATGCCACAAACCATCCTATTTATGTTGTTGACATTGATTTGGGATCTATCATTATGCAGCTCACTGATCTTCCTCATCCACCTCTCGAAATGAGAAATCCATCACAGACAGCATGTGAAACAGTCAAAAAGAGTGCTCAAACTTGGAAAATGTTTTTTGATGGGGCATCTTCTAAAGATAGTGCTAGTTCTAGAGTTTTTTTTATTTATCCTTCTCAAGAAGTCCTATATTTGTATTTCAAGTCAAAGTTTGAAACCACGAACACCATTGTTGAATATGAGGCTCTAGTTTTGGGGCTGAGGGATTGTAAAGATATGAAGATTGAGGAATTATCAGTTTTTGGAGATGCAGAGTTGATTGTACATCAGATCATAAATATATATCAGGCAAAGCATCCAAGTTTGAGGACTTACAGGAATGAGGTATGGGATCTTATTGATGATTTCTTCCTAGATTTTAACATATCTTTTGTCCCTAGAGAAGATAATACATTGGTCGACTCCCTATTTGTTGTTGCTAGTAACTTTAAATTCCCACTACCTCCTAAGCTCAAGTATGATGTTGAAGTAAAATATAGGCCTTCCATACCTAACAATGTCAAACATTGGAAAGTGTTTGAATATGATCTTGAGATAAAAATATTTCTGGAAATAGTAGATGAATTTTCTGCACTTCACATTGATCAAGATACAGATGATGATAACAGTCATCATGCTGATAAATTCCTGAACAAGATTGCAGACCACAAGATTGTCAAGTTTCCTATCAATCATATCCCCAAGGGATTGGTTCCTTTAGAGATATTATTTGAGAGTAATGATGTGGTTTTCAAAGTGAGAGATTCAAATGCAAATGTTGATTTGACATAATGCAATCTAGGTAAGGATGAAAATCCCAAGTATGTCAAGTTGTCTAGTAGTCTATTAGAAAAACAAAGAGATGAGTATATAAAACTGATAAATGAATTTGATGATGTCTTTGCTTGGAAGTATGATGATTTGTGAACTTATGACACAAGAATTATTGAACACAAAATACCTTTGAAGGATTATACTAAACCATTTAGACATAAACTAAGGAAAATCAATCCTATGTTGTTTCCCATCATGGAGAAGGAGGTCAAAAAATTGCTTGATGCTTAGATCATCATACCTTTGAGATATTCTGAGTGGATAGCTAATCTTGTCCCTATTAGGAAAAAGAATGGAGAAATCCGAATTTTTGTTGATTTCATAAATTTAAATAGGTGTTCTAAGAAAGATAACTATCCCTTGCCTACGATGGAGCATATTTTGAAAAGGGTGACAGGCTCAGCAAGGATGTCCATGATTGATGGATTTTCAAGCTATAATCAGATTTCTGTTTTGCCTGAAGACAGGGAGAAGACAGCATTTACCACTCCTTGGGGTACATTCATGTATGCCAATATTCCCTTTGGTCTCATGAATGCAGGGGAAACCGTTCAGCATGCAATGTATATTGCTTTTATCGGAGAGAAGGATAAGTTTGTGGTGATCTACTTGGATGACATCACAGTGTTTTAAAACTTTGATCAAGAGAATTATAAGCATTTGGAGAAGGTGTTCCTAAAATCCAGAAAATATGGACGGTCACTCGATCCCAAAAAGTCTCTCTTTGCTATGAAGGAAGGTAAATTGTTGGGGCATATTGTCTCAGTTGAAGGGGTAAAAATTGACCCAAGTAGAGTAGAGGCCATCAAGACTATGTCTCTCCCTAGGTCCAAGAAAGAAATTCAGTCCTTCCTCGGTAAGATAAACTTCTTGAGAAAATTCATTTCTAATTTTGTTGAGTTGGTTAAGTTTATCACATCCATGCTGAGAAAGGGGAATGAGGTTAAATCAACACTTGAAGCTAGAAATTCTTTTGATCAAATTAAACAAGAACTGACTGAGGCACCTGTTCTTATCAACCTTGATTATTCAAAAGAATTTCGGATATTTTATTTTGCCTCAAATGATACATTGGTTGTTTTCCTCCTTCAAAAAAACTCAGATGGAATGGAACAACCTATTTCTTTTTTCAACGGGGCTTTGAGAGATGTTGAAGTCAAGTATGACATCATGGAGAAGCAATCTTATGCTTTGGTCAAATCTCTCAAATCTTTCAGAATATATGTTCTGCATTCTAGAATTATTTCATATGTCCCTTCAGCCTCTATTAAAGAAATTCTAATTCATCCTGACATAGATGGAAAGAGAAGTGGATTGCAAAAATTATGGAATTTGACCTTGAGATGAAACCTACCAAGCTGGTGAAAGGAAAAGGTTTAGCTAGATTATTAGTTGAATCAAATTGTAAGGCACTTGGGATTAATTTCATGAATGCATATTTTGTATATCATCGTATTGATATTACTAGCAACATCTCACATATCAGCCCCAAATTGATAGAGTGTAGTCGGTACAAGGACCTCATCCATTATTGCAGACATTGCAGCCTCCTACTAGACTTGAGAAGGCTAAGGTGAGGTATTTGATGCTCAAAGCAATCAGATATTGCATTGTTGATCATGTTTTGTATTAGAAAGATCCTGTAGGGGTTCTTTTAATATGCTTGGATCCAAATGAGGAAAAGAAATCCATGACTGATTTTCATGATAGACTATGTGGAGGTCATCATTTTTGGAGGACCACAACATATAAAATACTCAAAGTTGGGTACTTCTGGCCTAGTTTATTCACTGATGTATGTGAAAACATTGTTAGAATATAATGGATGTGTTCATTTTACCATTGACAATGTCTCTATTGTCACCCAACCATAGGTCGAAGCCACCCTCCGATCACCTTAACCTTGACAGAGAATCACTCCGGAAGAAAACCCTAGGCTAGATAGTCAAACAAAGGGTAGTGCACCTTTCCCAAAGGATAGCACACCAACGAGAGTTGATCAGATAGTCCAAACCCTAGCCAAAAGATATTCCAAGACAAAATGTAACTGCTAGCTACAACAGCTGCACCGACAACTCTCCTCAAACCTACACACAAAACTGGGCACTGTAGTGCGCACAAGTGTTGCTCTGCAATTCTGAGACTGCCTGCCAGAATGAGAAGTGGCCTCCTGTATTTATACTCATTCTAGTTAACTGCATGGGCCGAATTCTCATTTTAGGTATCTGTATGTTCAATATATATTATTATTTCTGGCTGACTTCTTCTCTTGGAGGCTAATAACCTAATATAAACTATCTTCTTGAGCCGACAAGTCTTCTAGGGTTATTAGCCAACTCATTAGGGTTTCTTCTTGCTTCCCAGAGTATTCTATCCTTGTCAGGTTTACACGTGGAGGTAAATACCTCCCACATCTACCATAATATCAACACTCTCTCCTAGCTAAGGAGGTATTACATGTAATGGTCTTGAGCACAAAAACATACCATTCACCTAGTAGCATCAACATAGTTGTATAGACTAGATCATGACTAGATCATGAGCACCATCATCATCATCAGTGTCATCAGTTGCATCATCTCTTGAAACCATACTCTATATGAGTAATCATACATGATGCTCACTCCATAGAGTGATACAAGAATCATTCTTCTAATCTAGAAGAGTAACTGCTCTGAACCATTTTCTGTCTGAAAAATATTTTTCCTTTGATTATCCATCTAACTGATAATCATTTCCAATATTGTCGATATTCTTCAAGGCAATTGAAACAAAATAGAACACAACTGTGTCTATCCATAGTAGTGCATAACTACAATCCAGTGGTACACTACCACACCAAGTAACACACAAGTACTTGATCAACAACGTATAGTCACGAACAGTGGAACACATCCACCATAGTAGTATACATCTATTGTCATACAGTCTTTATAAAAATCATTTGATATCAACCTGCACAGAAACAATGTTATGATATAAACTGAATCATCTGGGCTAATCTTTCACTCACATTTGTGAGATCTGAAATAATATCTGCCCTCAAAGTAGAACAATGAGATATCTGGACTATTCTTCTCAAGCAAGGAAGAATAATTGTCCTATCTTCTGAACCTGGACCATTCCCCACCCCGGGCCATTCTTCCTACACTAATCAAAGTGCACCCTGGAGAGAATGTATAAACCCTAAGGAATGTTTGTCCCTAATTGTTGAGCCTGGACCATTCCCCACCCTGGGCCATTCCTCCTACACTAATCAAAGTGCACCCT
>ML796020.1:118619-128913 GCA_009831015.1 Picea engelmannii | reverse complement strand
CAATGCATAATGAGGAATTAGGTCAAATTCCTCTCTTTATATCTTTCCCGACCTAATTCTTCGTTGACATCACTTAACCTAGGCGCCTTCCCTCCTAAGTGATTTAATTGTCAATTAAGTCGCCCCCTTAGCACCTTTTCATTCTAATTCTCCGTTGACTTAGGATTAAGTGACTTTTCCTAAGTATTTTGGCTTAATTTATCGTTTAGCCTTAATTCCTCCTTATTTCTCCATCCGGTTCCCTGTTTGTGCCTGACTATAGTCTACGGGAACATATAGACTACTAAGTCACTCCCTGCTGGCCTACTCTTGGGGACGGGACATCACATATATTTCATCATCATTCTCGCCTCTAAATTATTCTCTCTCTCCATATATTTTCCCTTAAAGGTAGAAATCCATATCCAGAGATCAACTCGGTTTAACTGCTTGCAACTCTATTTTCAGTTGTGAGCATTTTGGTACTCTTTTCTTAAATTTTGCTGATGCCTGAGACAATTCAGCTTGCAAATACTCAACTTGGTATGTTGTCAGGAAATCCAACTTTACCATACAGAAGAAAACTTGTTACTATACTGTTAATCATGCACATATCAGATTACTTTGACAATACCTATTCATTCAAATGTAGAATAACTTTACTTCTTACCAATTTTATCTTGATCTGTAGAGGGTGTCTTTGTTAATCAAAAAGAAATAGTCATTCCAAATGGACCTGCAAAGCAACTTCCATGTAGGAAATTGAAAACAAATACAATGCAACAACTTGAATAGCAACTTACACCTTCAAGCAAGCAGCCAGCACTCCAGGATGAATCTCTCCTCCAAACCAAACTAGAGATGAGATCTACTAGAAGACACATGGAATGATAAAACCATAGCTAACAGACCAATGTCTTTATTGGTCACTCATCCATAAAGAACAAAAAGGGAAAAAAGAAAGAGAGAAATACTAGGGTGCACATATAGTAATCAAGTCCCAGCGGGGCAGGATGCATAATACTTTATAATAAAATAATTATTTTCGTGCTTGATTTGAGTTTCATTGATTTTGTCTGTTTTTTTCTTAAGCACCATACTGCATCTCCGGTTAGGTTTTTCTCATCATCACTCTGGAATTAATGTCATGCATGTCAGCAATAGAATCCAGAGCAAGGAAACTTAAATCCCATGTAAAGGCTATGCCAAAGACTAACCTGGTCCCCAAAGAATGTATTCTGAATCCCGTTTTCCTCAGCATCCAGTTTTAGGCAACTATGCAAATTTTCACAGCTTATAGTCTCTGTCAAAGCATGCACTTCATCACTGGGGTGCTTGTAATCTTGAGGTGGGAATATCTGCCCAGCTGTTCCACAAATATTTCTTTCACAGCCATTTTCTGATATAGAGGGTGCATAGCAGCTAGATTTACTGACAAAGTTAGATCTCCGAGGTACTGAATTTCTTTCCAATTGTATTTCAAAATCTTTTATATGAGAGAGCATCGACCAACTCTGCTTCATTTGCATTTGCATTTCATTTTCTGGAGGCCCCCTATTCCCTTCCTTTGCAGCAACAGTGTATGGGAACAAATCGAAAACCAAGGGAAAAGACACATGACCCTGAAACAGAATTGGCACTGAAATTTTAGAAGCTGAAATGCAACCTGAAAAGCCAGTATCCTTAACAGACCCATACAAAATGAGTGATACTGCTATCTCAAGTAGATGCAGGTGTTGAATATATGTCAAGCTTGTGATATCAAAAAAAGGCATACCCTTTTCTTAATCAGCTCCCCAGCTTCATTTATGCCAGCACGATGTAGATTAATACACAAAACCTACAAAGGTGGAAAACTAGCCCAACTTAGAATAATGAAATCCTGAAATACAGCCACTAGGAAAATATTTACAATGGTGCAAATTGGGGTGACTTTACCATCATAATTTTCATACTAAAAACATAATTAAAAGTAAAAATAAAAATAGATAAGTTAAATAAAAACAGAACACCAAGAAATAACTAAATACTTGAAAAAAACAACTTTTCAGTACCTCTGGACAGCGCCCAATTCTTAACTGCTTGAAAGCATTTCGGTAAACAGCTGGCCAGGGAAGTCCTTGTTCTGCTAAGAGTACTTCACATGAACACTTGTCATCATTATTACAATCCTTAATTTTCTGAATATTCACCTGCAAAACATTGCAAAGTAAAAGAGCTATTATTTTCCCACATATCATGATTATTATGAGCTAAGCATCTCCCGATGCTAACTTCACAAGAATAATAAAAATTGCATTTTTTCAGATTATGTATGCAGTACAAGAATATTTTCATCATGCCAAAAGAAAATTCAGTGGACTTCAAGACCAACCTTATTTGCTCCAGTTTTCAGGGATAAAGCTTGAATTGCAGAGAGATGTGAGCAAAGATTACATCGATAATTTGTGATCCATTCAAGGGCAGTAAATTGTTTCAAACAATCTTGTATGGTGCATCCCTCAATCTGGCAAGAAAAGTGAGTGATGCAAGAGAGTTATACTGAAGAATGAGACAGACGCAGCCTAACATAAATCATGGTGAGGTTGACTGTTTAAAATCAGAGAAGAGTGATAAATGACAATGGAAAATTAATCAAGCGTACTTACAATGTTACCATCACTATATAGTATGGGCGGAATTGGTAAAATGTGAAAGAACTCAAATTGAGTTGAAAACTGCAAAACATAGAAAGATTTGGCAACAAAAACAAAGAAACCATTAGTCAAACAAGTATAAATCCAATATTTCAGGTTCCTCAATGAGTTCCGGTTCCATAGTGAAATTCGTAGAAGGTAAACAAACGATCAAATAAATACTCCTAATTTATAACTCTAGATGTATTGTTTATTGTTAAATAATGAAATATAAGATGCATTTTCAAAAAAGAGCTCCTCCATATTTACTTCATTTAGACCTTGCCAATAGTGGACACAATGAACCTTTCCAAAATAACTGTTTTAAATACTGCTATACTGCATGACTGCATTCCATTGTTTCAATCAACCAAATCTAGATGTATGCATGAATGAAGATATACTTTATTGTTCTAGAAAGATAGCTAACCTGAAACAAACAGCTTTGACATGTCAGTAGGCTTCCAAGGGTTCCATCTAAGGGCCCATGAAGGTACTGATTCCATGTTTTTAAAGAAATATGTTCTCCTCTTTCTGTGCGATTGGAAAATTCATGATCAGAAAGGACTGAAGCACCTGCCAAAGACCCATAATGTGGCATGTATTGTTCGATGTATACCAGGCATTCTTCTTTCAAGGAAGATAGAAGGTGTTCCAATGCTTCTGCTGCATCCTAATTTTCAAACAAAATACGGAGAGACTTAAAATACTAAAACCAATTGAAATCAGTGGTATAAGAAAGGTATAGACAACGGAAGAAAGTTACCTGCTGCCTTGCAAGATCAAAGTTGGTTACATAACCCTCTAGTCCCAACATCACTTCTTGAGGACTGGCCACTCTTTTCTTTTGTCCAAGTGTCGATAATTCTACATGAGCAGCATAAACACTATTCTCAAGCCTGAGTATTTCCTAACAGCCCAACAGACCATAGATGTGGGAGGAACTAAAGCTTCAAACAAGCAAATAAGCTTCTATATCAACATTCAATCAAGATCCTGTCTCTATTGCACTTGACTCCATCAATCAATTAGAACCTATAGTTTAACATTCCTCTATAATTAGTTATTTCAGCAAACCCAACCTTGTTACAAAGTAAAACAATATTAAAACTGATATAAGCCATAAATTAACAAAAGGTACATAGAGCTTACCTATTACACAAAATTGCCAAGTAACTAAAGCAATATAAAATATGAGAAATAGCAATGTTGAAATGTCTTTACCAGTTATCAAACGGACTTGTTTGAATGACCATGTCTTGTGCTCTATGGTTATTGAAGTTCAAGGCAACACACTACAAGTCATGCAAAACAGTGAGATCTTCTCAATATTAACTTAGGTGGCGTCTTTCCAACCTTAACCTTGGGCAGAGGCTGCTATGAAAACAACCTCACCAAATCTAATCTAGACAGTCTCTTCCAAATTTCTAAGCCATGGACGAACAAGAACAGATTTGACTTGCCAACTCGAACAGAAAACTCAGATTTACTATCTGCTCATAAATCCACCTAAATTTCTCTCTTTTCTCTCTAATCCACAAGACTTTCCTAAACCTTTTTGACATGTCATCAACAAAATGTACACTGGAAAGACTTAAAACCTCTGCACAATCACTGCCTCCATTAACAATTCTTAAATATTTGTCAACAAAATATTGTCACCTCAAATGTACCCACATAAACATATACTCACATGAAAAAGATCAAAAACATTGCAATTAGTAGGCATTCTAAGTTGCACGAAACTTGGAAATGACTATGGGTGTCGGAAATGGGAATGCCTGGAAACATGACCCCCCCCCCCCCCAACCAAGTACGTTGGGGTAGTTTTCTTAAATAACATGTTATCTTGCAAGAAAATAAGAATAATAGGTTAATTTGGAGGTAGGTTTAGAAACAAATTAGAGGTCAATTTTGTTGATGTTTGTAGCTCGGACAGAAATTTCCGCACAGGTTTTGTGTCAAACGTGTGTGAAGTCGTCCAAGTCAAATATATTTTGTAATTCACTTTATTTATAAAGTGAAAGTCTTTTAATTAGTTGTTGAGTCTAATAAAGTGCATTTTTAATGCATTGGTGATTTATACTAATCTCAACCGTTGATCTCACAGAGAGATTAGGGTTTTGGTAGATTAAGGTTTCAGCTAAAGTATAAAGGCAAGTCAAGGTAAAAGAAAAGACACATTTATTCTTCACGAACACAGTTTCATCCGAAGGTGAAGAAAGAGGCAGAGAAAGAGAGAAACCAGTGCAGCAGAAAAAGAATTGACCAGCAGAGGGTTGCAGGTCAAACTTCGAAGTACATCTGACTCGTACATTTCCGTACGTATCCGTACATTCGTACGGTCGTGCAGTCATATGGACGGGACTGTACAGCAATTCCTCAGATCTGTTTCAGCAGTTTTCTCATTCAGCAGGCTGAAAACCTCCGTTTTGAGGTGTCCTTGTAAGTTTTGATTATTAAATGACAAGCTGATTTGAAGGACAGATTTCTTGTGTACTTGAGAAATTGTTTTTGTTTCCACTGTTCGTATTTTCCAGCTATGTGTGTGACTGTTGCATGTTCAGAAATATATGTATTTCTGTGATTAACGAAGTTCAGAACTGAACTATTTAATTAAGAAAAACATAGGACAGCAGTCACCTAGGGCTAGAAAATTTACAAATTTGTCTTCATTGTCCATAGATTAGGGGTTTTTAGACTTCCTATGGGCTCCACATCCCTCATGGGCACTAGGGTGGGATTGAAGAACTTAAAAATGCTTTCACACCGAAATGTGCCGAGTCATATCATACTGTGTTTCCAAATCACGAAAGACTGTACAGTACAGCTCAAGACATTTCTGCATTTTGGCAAGTTTCCAATACTAGTACATGGGTCGGTTAGGCATTTCTTGCAACTTAGTAGGCATTACTAAAAGATGAGTAGCAATATTGTCACTTAGGAATGTTCAAGCAACCACAAATGAAACTAAAATACTACCGAGAGAGAAACTAAGATGGCATCTGATAATGACCCCCAAATGGAATAAATCAGGCACTTTTCCAAGGCCAAGATGCCTCCAATGACCCTATTATGAGATACCATCTACTTTTCTGGCATCTGTCAAAGAGGAACTTAAGGATGAACTCCCAAGTGTTTGTAATGTTTGGGATGCCATGGATTCTTTTGATGGTCTTTTTCTTGAAGAAGCTCCAAGTGAAAGGGATATTGATGTGACTCCTTCAGAATCCGAAACAGAGTTGGATTTGTCATTTGGGACTGCATCATCAACATCACCTCACCAGCATTCAGATGAATCGATCAGATATCAAGAAGAGTTGGATAGGATGTTTGGACCATCTATTCCATATGTCTTAGAAATTGGGGACATTTATTTTGACGAAGATGATGTCTTCAACAAACAGGACAAGAATAAAAAGAAAAAGAAAAAAAAAGTGGAACAAACTTGGTAGAGGATTGTAGGGATAATACGAAAGTGATTGATGATAATAATGGTCAACATATCATCCCTATGGAAGATTATGCCAAGCCTTTCAAAGAAGGGTTAAAGTCGACAGACTTTAAATCTTTTTGCTTGGCACCAATGCAAATTCATCAGAAAGGGTTCAAGGAAGATTCTATCAAGTCGTTAAGAACTAAGAAAAAGGGTTCACATCAGAACATTAGAAAACAGGGTAAAGTGTATAAATCTTTTGACAACTCATCTCAGCCAATTGGACGACATAAAGTTAGATATGCCAATGAAAAGGCTCCACCTTGAAATGATTTTCAAACACATCCATTTGGTGTCCAAAGGAGCACCCTCTGTAACGTATCTCTAACCTTTCTGCTTTTGATTCTTTCAGTTTTGTCATTATTTCATTTATGTACATAGTTCATTGTATAGTCATTTCATTTATTCGGTTATTGTCAATGTCATTTCATTTATTTATTATTCTTTCCACACATGTACTTATGTTGGTTATTGGTGAGAACTTTGTTTTGCAGATTCTGAGGTTCTCGCATGCTCTCCTTCCCAAAGATCAAGCACATGTCCCCATGTGGAGCTAGATGTTGACTACCTATTTCAACAAGGTGTCAACGTCATGTATCATGAAGATATGTACCTTGTGGTACAACAAGTTTGAAGACTTATGGCTCGACAGGGCAATTTTGCCCCCCAACACTTAATTTTGTGTCCACGAAATGTCCACTCCCTTGCGTGGGATAATTTTGTAATATCTTAGCACAGGTCAAGTTTTATTTAGTTTCCTAGGACTTTATCATTAGGGAAGTCCTTTCATCGAGTGTTTTTTTTCCTCAGGTAATTAATCTTGTTTTTCTGCGATTTTAATTACTCTTGAGTTTTTCACTCAATAATCCTCCAAAGTGGTGAAAGGCGTTCTAATGATTGATCCTAGTGGGCGACTAAGATCTAAAGATGTTGTAAATGACCATGCTAGACATCTCCTAGAGTCTTGCAGAATTTTGTTAGGTTTTGATAGGATTTTTTAATAATTAAAATTCTCCGTTAATTGGAAATTTTAATTAATTTTGATGAAAAATGTAAAAATTTGGTTCTTGTGGATTTTGTATAGGGTTGTGAGTACTCAAATCAAATGGCATATGACCCACTACACCCTTGGACCAAGTTTCAGCTCAATTGGACAAGTTTTGCTAGTGTCCATGAGGAGTCCAAGTTAGTCAAAAGTCAACAAATAATTGGCTAAGGTAAAAAGGCCAAAAATGGTAAAAATATTTAAAGTCATGAGAGAGAGTGGGGAAATGATTTCTAATGTTTTTCCTAAGTTGGAAGAGTGAAAATCCACTTAGAAGGCCCCCCCATGCCATGTCAACAACCAAAAGCGAGTCTCCCTAGTGAAAAGTGTGCCCCCCTTCCTCATGAACTTAGGGGAAAACAAAAATTTAAATGAAAAAGTGCCTAATACCCTCAGTGTGCCCTTCCTATAGCCTAACCTCATGTTTGAAAAAGAGGAAAGGGGTTTTCCTCGATCACATCTCACCCCTCAAACCCCAACTCACTACCAAAACCCTAAAAGTGCCCCCTCCTTGACTTGTTCTCTCTCTCTTAGATGGGTGACACTTGTAACTCATCCAAGAGGGGTCTCTCCTCTCTCCCTCATTTAAAAGGAAGCCCTCCCTCCTCATTTTGACATCAGTTTTCACAGCAACTCTATTATGCCAAAATATCTCCCCACTCTCTCTCATTCTCTCCCATTTTTCTCTTGTAATTTTGGTGCCATTTGGTAACCTTTCTTGGAGAAATAAAGTGAATCTTTAGAGGATCTCTTAGTGTTCTCTTAGTGTTCTTGGTGCATTCTTGGTGTTTTTGGCTACTCTTGTATGGTATTTTCTCTTAGTAAGATAATATTGCAAAGTTTTGTTTATTTTTACTTCACATTGTTTTACTTCAAAAACCCTAAGCAAAGTATTTTGCTAGGGATAAATATGTAGTAGTATTGCTATAGGTTTATGTGATTTGTTTTTATCAGTGTTTGCAAAGTATTTTGTAGGCCTTTTAAAAGATCGCACCTTCTTGCCTCATTGTGTAGCAAGGGTTTGCAGATTTGCAGGTTGTCAAAGCTTGGAAGAGGAACTCCAAAGGCTTCATTTTGCTTCACATAATTTTCTGCTTAATTTTCAACCTTTTATTTACTTGTTTTCTGCATACATAATCACTTAGATCTTGCTAAAAAATCAATTTCAAAGTTCAGATTTTTATTGTAAAAATTAATGTACATATACTAACTCAAAACTAACATATTTGGGTGATTTTTAGCATTTTCCAGCAAACTTTGTTGTTTTGTGCAGGTTTTCACCATTAAAAAGAGAGGTGCTGCCCAAAATTGGCCACTAAAAGCTCAAAAAAACATCTACAAGCTTCGGTGCAAAACCCCTTTCTTCTCTTACTTTCTAAAGTCATTGTAAGCATCCCAAGAGAGTCTCTTGGGCTTGCATTCCCCATTTTTTTTCCAAGCTCATAATCTATAAATTAATTTTAAATTTTTTTCCCACACCTTGCATTGTGTTTGGCTCTGCCATCCTTGCAAAATCGTGTTGGCTAGGATTAAAAATTATTTTCTGATTTTTGTTTTAGTTAATTTTGTCCACCTTTGCCACAAAATTGGAAGGCTTTGTCCTCCACCTTGTGCCAAAGTTGTGTGGTTAATTTGTTTAAGTTATTTATTTTAAAGTAATTAATTTTGTTTGCTCACACTTTGCATGTGAGTTTCTATGCCATCCTGCAATATCGTGATGGCTACTGTATAAAAATTTCTTTTGTTGCAAAGTAAATAAAATTTACCCCGCCTTTGCCCTGTATTCTCTCCCCTTGCCACTTTGTGGATCTTGGGTAATAAGAAAGGGAAAAGAATTGAGTGGTTAGTCTAATTAGGCACCCATTCTCCATTATTGTTGACCACTAAAATAAGGTGACTTGTGGAGGCTAGAAGGGGTTGAAGCCGGGGACAGTTTCACGGCACTAAGTGTCCTCCTTGTTGAGCACCCAAGCACTTTGGACTTGACCTGTGGAGTTAGGGGAGAACCTTGTTGTTCTCTTGTTGAACACCCAACATTTCCTCTTGGCTAAGGGATAAGGACTTGGGGTAGTCACATAGCTTAGGCTTGCAACTCCTCACATCGAAACCCCTAAGTTAAAGAGACACTTAAAATTAACTAAAAGCAGCCTACACATTTGCACAACATTTACATTTCCTTGCAATTTCCATTTTAGCAATTTATTTTCAATTATTTACATTCTATTTATTTTGTGCAAGTTATTTTTCATGTGTAAATATTCACATTGTTTCATTTACAAGTATTCTTTATTTATTCATTGTTTTAAGATAATTATGTAAAGTTATTTTTCAATTCATTGTGTAGATAGTTCTCAAGTTTGTTTCATTCTTGTAGAGTTATCATTTTTTTGTATATATTGGAATAAGTGGAATCTTTAGGCACTGGTATAATTGTGGCTTAATAAATAAAGGAATGTTTGTCATTGAAAGATTGCACATTGCATTGGTTGTTTGTCATTGGATTGGGTAACACTAATCAACAATTTAATTAACTCCTAGAATTTTAAATAAAACCTTCACATAGTTTAATAGGGTCTACCCCCCTTGGCTTCCCTAGGAGTGAGCCTAGACGGAAGGAGTCCAGATTGAGGTGACAGTGGGTCTGGATTCAAGTTTTTGTTGGATTACTGAGAAGGGGGGGGGGTGGTGAATCAGTAATAGCGTAATTTTAATCCGTTTTCTTCAAATGTTATATCAATGTAGAATTATTATCCAATAATGAGCAATAAGAAATAAACAATCACACACATACACAGTACACCAGTGTTTTACGTGGAAATCCGAATCGGGAGAAAACCATAGAATGTTTTTTCTTATATGTCTTGAAGAATTACATTCATTGGAAGCACCAACTTCCTTTGTTTTCCAATTGCAACTGGAAGGAGGCTCCAACCCCCTAGTTTCTCAGGCTACAACATGAGGGAAGCTCCAACTCCCCAATTCTCTGGCTACAACCAGAAGGAGGCTACAACCCCCAATGTTCTCCAGCTACAACCGAAAGGTGGCTACAACCACCTGTCCTTGCCCCGTCCTGCCACCCTGAAGTAGAAGTAGAATGAT
>ML796020.1:58691-80927 GCA_009831015.1 Picea engelmannii | reverse complement strand
CAAGTGTGAGAACCTACAAACTTAGAGATTTCTTGCCAACGAATTGTTAGTAGAATGGTGCTACCTACACAAGATGCTTCATAAGAACATAAGCATTAACCGAAATGAATATGCTATATAAAACATTCAAATGCAAATAAGCAATAAGGTTATAAAGCGACCTAGCTCTTCTAATCTTATCCTACTTGGAGATAGCTCCACTTGAAGGCCACTAACTAACAATTAAAACAAGAGCACAAAAGTAAATTATACCTCACAATTAAGCACTTGACATAGAAATTCCACACATGAAATTTGACACATTGTTAGCACAAATTTTACCCTCCAATTCCGAGCTGATATATGTATTAAAACAACGGTAAAAACTTAGCTAATTAAAGGAGTAGGGCCCCAAATTGTCACTGACCAAACTCCTCTCTGTTTTGGCTAGTGCTTCCTAGCCTTTGGGAGAAGTCCCTAGGCACAATGAAGCGCCTTGCTGGCTGATCTAAGGTCTGATTTATGTGTTCTAAACTAAAAATCAGCAAGCTGTTTTGTCTTGGACAACGTGTAAAAGCGGTCCAAAACAGTGAGAAAATCGATCATATATGCTTGGAGGGAACCTACAGAGTTAGCACAGTGATAATAGACCGGAAAGCAGATGAAAACTATTCAAAACGATTGAAATTAACCATGATAAATAATTCAGAAAATGACATCAGATTACAAAATTACCATAATACCTCCAAGAAAAGAGGTTTGAATGACAAGAGATTTGATTGCACCACACTTAGCAAGCCTACCACCGATACTATGACTACTTTGCTCAAAGAGGAGCCACTAGACTAGAGAAAGAGAGAAGAGAATGAGAGAGACACTATGCTTCTACTGCAAGAACAGACGAAATAACCAATGGCAAGCCTCCAATATATATCTAGTGAGGGCGCACATCCAAGGGAAGAAGAGAAGACGCATGAGGAGGAAAATAATAGGAATTAGGCGCATGATGGAAGCATGTGAAAAGGCAAAAAGCAAAGTATGAGTGAATGTGGAAGAGCAGTGAGATAAGTGAGTGTGAGTGTGAGTTTGAATGCATGGAGAGGAGTAAATGCGCATGGAGAGAGGATAATGAGTGTGCCATATTAGTTTAAGGACGCATGAATGGAGTGAGTGGCAAGTTAAGCGAGAGTGAGAAAAGCAGCCATGTCAATTGGAGTGAGGGGGTAGGTGAAGAGAAGCTCAGTTTAACTCAAGCATGAGGGGGACTATATGGCTAAACTCATGCGACTCCTTCTCCCATCATTAATTAATTATCACATGCTCAAATATTTGGAAATATGCGCCCTAGCTTAGGTGGATGCCACATCATTTCGTAGAGCTACCACATGTTGACCTCTGAGGATGCCACTTGGCATTGCATGGATGATGACTGGACCTGCTAAATATAGCAATTGCTAAAAATATCCATCCGGTCCCAAAAATTTGAAACTTGTCGAAATTGACCCAAACTTTCCACAAATGCTCGGCATGACTAGGCGAGCACCATCATGTGTCTACTGCTAAAAATAGACACTACTAAAAATAGAAATCCCTCGCATGTCCATGATATTATACTCATTGAATTCGATTTTCCATAAGGAATCCGAATCCGCAATCAGAATCGGCATGCAAGCCCTGGTGCTCAACCTGCTAAAAATAGAAAGTTGTATGAATGCCCTTCACTTTATACTCATTGATCTCATCTTCCCGCAAGGGATCCGAATATGCGATCAGAATCGACATGCAAGCCCTGGTGCTCAACCTGCTAAAAATAGTAATCTGGGCCACATCATCCCGGAAAAGGTCCAAAAGACTCTAGATGTCTTAACGATCAATATTGCACTCTCAGAATCTGAATTTGGGGCCCAGAGCAAAAACTGCTAAAAATAGAAATTTCCTGGATGTCACCCAGAAAATTGTCATCGGGCCTAGAATCCTGCAAGGGGACTCATACTGTGCTCAGAATTGCCTCAAACTGCCAAGAGACCCACTCAAACCGTGGCTCCTAAATTTTAGCAACCCCTGTTATGTATACATCTCTCTCAAAATACATGGACTAAGTCAACTCTGACTCTGAACCAAGCAACCATGTACCTGCTTCATGTGGGAACCAGCCTCCTGCTCAACATAAGTGCTAAAATCTGGGGAAATCTCAGTATGTCGACCAAAATGCTACATGCTGGCTCTTAACCCTCAAGATTTTCAAGGGTGAAAATCTAGGGGTTAACACACACCAATGTAGCCTCCAAAGCCTTTTATTCCAATTCAATGAGATGATACAACAATACAACTAGCAATTCTTCCCAAGCTCCAACTAGCTTGTGCAAAGGGAGAATGCTTCAATTTATTGATCAATGGGTGGACTTCTCGATGAAGGAGGGCGCACCACTTGGAAGGTAAGATGAGACAAGTGAGTGGGGATGAGTGACACCACTCCCCAAGACTCAAGAAAAGCACCACTTGTGAGGTAAGAGGGGATTGGGATAGGCGACACATGGCCAAAGTAGGTGGGATCCTCCTTGGGATGTGTGCCCTCCTTAGAGAATGTGCCATCTAGATGAAGAGGGGTGCAGCCTCTCTTGAGATTCTCTCCTATGTGACACCTCACACATCAAACTCCCTCTTAAGTGCTAATAACCTTTAGTTAACAAGAAGAGAGGGTGAGTTGGCTTGAAACATGTCCCCAAGATGTTTCCCAAAAAATAGCTTTGCTGATTTTTCCTGATTTTTTATGTCTTTTTTTACTTTTTGTGAGCAAAATTAATTTTAAAGTGATGAAAATCACTAATTTTACTCACAAAAGTGGGTACTTAGGTAAAGTGGGTATTCTGGGTCCAAAAATGAATACCCCATATAATGCCTCCTAGTAACAATTTTTTAATACATGACTAAATTACAATTAAAATATCTCGTTTTACGAGAAATTTTTTATTGACTCAAAACTTTAAAAAAACTATGGGGGACTTAGCACAATTTCCATATGACTCAATATTGATGACCTAGCATGGTAATATAAACATTTGGACACTAGACTTGGATTACCAAGCTAAGGCCTAACCATGAATACACACTCCAGCTTTGGAGGTACTGAGTGAAAAAACTCGGAAATTATAAATCGCTGGAAAAAACAAAATATAATTAACAAGTAAAAAAAAAACACTCTAGAGTATGTACTCATGCTCAAGTCTTAGGAGGCCAAGCCTTTGACAAAGTCATCATGCTAATCTAATCTTATTACAATGCCCCCTCATGGGATGGAAATGCGAAAAAAGGTGGTCAATTTGATCGGCTTGACTTCTGCACTCTGATTTTGAACATGTGAATGTTCAATCTTTGGCGGCTCAACTGCAAGTTCATCCTAGTGCAACTTGGTGGATAACAAGACCAACCATCATGGACACAAGAGTCATCATAACATAAAAAGTTAGTCACATTTTAATGTAAAAGCCACGTAAGTAGATCACATTAGGTATCTTCTTCAAACTTCACACTAGCTTATGACTTTATGCAATTTGCCAATTTTAAGTATGGGAGGATCATCATAGAACCCTATTATGTGTGCCAATAACCAAGTAGAGGAGTATTTCCCAAGAAACCCATCAAAGTGTAACTTTGAGTGAATAGTAAGACCTAGGGTTTACTTCGTGGTCATGGTGTCATTGACACGCAAGGCCACGTGTGATGTTCATCTCCATGAGCACCTTTGTAGAGGGAGCGCTTCATGAATGGAGTTACATTTGCCTCGGTACTATTTCTTTCCACCCCTTATCTTGCCTTTTGATATTTATTTGTTTTCTTTGCAAGCCCCTTCTTTAAGTGTATGCATTTACTGCATCAAGGATCACGATAATTTAATTAAGTCCTTTCTTTGGATATGCATTCATTGTGTTAGGACTTGAGGTGATGACCTCATAGCGAACGAGTAGAGCTCAAGCTTACTTGGCTTTTGATTTATCATTCATATCCCTTTATTGTTCTTTTGCATTTTGTATTTATAACATGCTCTTTCCATTATTTTTACAACTACATCAACCTCGGGCATTCAAGCCCCTTCTTCTCATAGGAGAATGAGGTACAAACCTTTTTGGGATACATGTAACAGCCAATCCCAAAAGATAGGACAACGAAAGGAAAATAGATGGAAAGTGCTAAGTATGGAAGGGCACGAGTACGTTACCCCTATCAAGGCCTCCCAGTGGTACCCCTTTTCCCCAAGAGTGACAACACTTGACTAGAATACATATGATGGCCACCAAGGTGAAACAAGGCAAAAAACACAACTTCCAAGCATCATGATTCATTATCTGACTTCAACTCATGATCCTTGCCTAAATGCCCAATACAATAAATGTAAACACTTCGTATGAAACAATGGCTAATGTACCTTTGTGTTGGACCACCATCATTGGATGAATATGTTGATCAAGTGAATGAGCTGAGCAATGATGAGTAAGAGGCATCTAAGGGGCTGCTGTCTGTGGAGAATCTTGGTCATCATCTCTGGGACCAATGTGTATAGTGTAGATCATGAAGAATGATCTCCTCTGGTTACCCCTAGGTGAGAGGGGTAACATGACCAATCAAAGTTTCTTTTTCAGTGAAATATTTAAACCCACCAAATGTGCATACAAAAGTCCACACAAATTTCAAACACATTCCAAAAGTGAACATAATTTTCAATTTGCAACAACTTCAAATATAGGTAACAATAAGTCTATATAGTATTTATTGACTAATAAGGTAATGATGGTTAATTAAATTGAAGTCAGCCAATTGATCAAAGTTCCTATGAATCAGGTATCTAAGCCTGATTTTTAAGAGGAGTTTCACAAGGCAAAATGCCCTGTACACCTACTGCAAGGCTACCATTAAGAGATGATCTACCTGAAAATCTGTATTTTATTTACTGAACCAAGTAGAACACCCAATATGAAGTTTGTCAAAATCTGTAGATAACATATATGAAAATGCACCCATAGTTCCTAGTTTATTTTCCTTTAGCTTCTGCTTACTCTATCCTAAAACTTGGTCAAAACCATAAATCTCCACCTCTTCCATTCTGTTTGTGCCCTTGCATGCCGTAGAACTTTTGAACCACTTGGGAAACTTATAAGCACAGACAATATTTAATTTGATGCAAGGTCTCTGACCCTCACACCCAATTGCAGAAAGACATGCACGCTCTATTTTTCGTGCACACAATAACTGATTACAAGTTTTAGGCAATTTTTAAAATTATTTTATAGTTCAATTTGCAATAGAGAAGAAAGCGTTTATGAATTAAAAGCTTGGCACTGGCAGTCTTCTTAATATACTATAGTAAGGATAAGTGGAAGAAGGATCTTGGAGAATTGTTTCCAATAACAAGTTACTCTATATTAGAGCTTATGAAAAATATACCATGCTAATTGGAGTGAAATTTTGTATCTTTTCTTGATATATGCTACAGAAGTTTGAAATTTGGTTCAGAACGAGCATATGTTACCTTCCAATAATGCAGAGACTGCAACTGCAAGAGGCATAAATTCAGCATTCTCCTCCAGCAATGTGTTACTCATTTGAACACAGTCTTCTATGAAAGATTGAAAGAGATGAGAAGTAGCAAGTGCCTGTTTCACATCTGTCACACACCCAGTAAATTAAGCTTGACATTTTACTTAGAGAGAAGAGTGAAATATAGCTTCATAAAAAGAAATTGCTTCCTAGATAATAATCTGAAAGGAATCTTACAAGGTTATAGTCCATATGCAAAGACATACTCACAATTATATGGTGATTTATAGGTCAAAAGTTAAAACTATATGGTGATTTATAACATTAATAGTTAGAGAAAAGAAGGAAACTGGAGGCAGCCTCCAGGCCATTACAATCCCTCCTGACAGCATTTTGAATCCCTTCAGCACAGGTGTCTATGTCATTTGGACAATTTTGCCATGTGTTCTAGTCTGGCATGTACTGGGTATTTTCACTGTCTTGACACTTTTTCTGTTCATCTTTCAGGGGATGCAGAAGGTTGGGTGGTTGTTTTAAGTTTCAATCCTAGTGCTTAAGGGTGAAGTCTCTCAGGTTCTGAAGTTTGAGAAGGTCAGTAAGTCTCCTATTGTGGACTTTCTTTCACGGCAGTGTTTGTTATTTGCAGATTGTGTTTACTGGTGCAAGTAAGGTGTCCGTTGCCATCTTTACTTTGTGCTTCAAGGGACATGTGTCCAGTCCTAATCTACTTGCAAACAGCGTTTCATGTGGTCCTCTTAGGTCGGAGGTTTCTCTTGTTGAAGGTGGTTTAAACTTTATATACCCCAGTAATTCTAAGGTTCATCTCTTCTCAGTTGCCATTCTTCTACTTTCCATTTTATAGTTGTAGTGGTGGCTTTTCTCTGGGTGGTCTATGGTTTGTTCCCTGTGGTTAGTTTAAAAATATGTGGAATATCATGGGTCTTGGCCTTGAGCGATGGCATATGGCTCAATTCATATTTCAGAGTGTGCTATTGTATGCAGTTTCTTGAGCTTGCACATTAGCAGCTTGGCTGCTCAAAAAGGTGGTTTTCTAACCTAAACCTTAACAGTTCACAAGGTTTCTCCCATAACAGGAGCTGCCGGTTATACAGGGGGACTCCAAGAGTTAGCAAGTTTGGAAGTTAGTGTTTTTAGAGTCTGTAGTTTGTGTTTGTCATTGCTTTTCTTTAATTCGATAATACCCGAGTTTTGATTCCCAGATCAGTATTGTGTATTTATATGATGAATGGCTAAAAGCGGAACAATGTAATATGTTAGATTGTACATTGAATGATAATAAAAAAATACATCCCAGGCTGTACAAGAGAAGGACAAAAGAATGGGCTCTCCATGTTTAATTTTATCCCAAGCTTTGCATTAATTGCATGAAGGAGGTACATGGGCTCTCCATAGAGATATGTGGCCCCTTCATGCCATGCAAACTTATGCTATACTTTTTTCCATGCAAACGAATTGGGGGATTTCGAACTATCATTCAGTTGAAGGTTTTGAGAAGGAGTTTGAATGTTTTTCGGTGTCGTTCGAATTAACGAAGAGTCTGAATTATCTGGAGCTTAAATTACCATGCAAACCATCATTCAGGTGGGGAAGATAGAGAGACTTCTCTCTGAGCAAACTGCAACGAGCTTACTATAATCGAATTATGCCAAGCTACAGCCACAAATTATGAGAGAAATGTGGTTGTATGGAATGATAAACGCTACCATTGAAGAATTTTGCTATAGTTGATAATCTCCGGAATCCCAACATTGAGATTTCCTAGCCAGCCTATGCTAGAGCCCTGGAGGGAAGTGAGATAGCTTGAGGGATTATTGAACAGAGAAGAGGATCCCATTCCTTGGGTTGTGCATGTTGATGGCGAAAGAGAGCTGTGGATTGGGACTGCTGTAGGAGTAAATATTGACTGTGAACCTGGGAATTGGGTTGTGAGAAGAGAATTAGAACCAGTGATAGGAAGAGTTTTCCCTTGTGGATTCATAGCCTCAGCTAGGGGGTTGCCTCTCTTGCAGGAGAGATTTGGTGCAACAGGGAGACTATGGTTGGGTGGAGCGTCCTTCTTCTGTAACCAATTGATGGATTATTTTTCCAGAGATATAAGTGTACTTGGTTGTGTTATGAAATGAATGCCATTGTGCTTTCTGTTCTGCAGAGTATTATTTCTAGTTTGTGCAATTATGTGCTCATGATTTTAATTTGCATATTCATGGTTGAAATTATTATAAAGCTGCATGCATGTGTTAAGTTTGAAATTGATGGTTAAAGGCTGTTCTAGCTTTACTTCCGTTGCTGAAATTTTACAGCTAATCCATATAATCGATTTTGGAATCAAAGACAAAAAGTTGGTGTGAATTTGGTGGTTTCAAGAAATACTCCATATCCTCAACAAAGTACAGAGGGTATTGGGTACGTTACAATATGGTATCAAAGCCTGAACTACTGATTACAACACTAGGGTTGTATGGGCTAAAAGTCAACTTGTAAATGAAAAAATCACAATTTGTGTGACAAGTGTTTGACGAAATTTCTCCATGAGAATAATTGGGGAAAACAGTGTTTGAAGCTTGCAAATGTTGAATTAACTGATGCAATTACCATATTGGAATGTTGTTAGAGTATTTTGGTAGCTTATGGAGGCATAAATGAAGAAGTGCCTGAATTTCAGAGTTAATTCTATGAAAATTTTGGGAAAATGTAGTTTGCAGGGTATGTGTTTGACAAAATGCCAATGAAGAGAAGTGTATAGAGCCCATAATTGAGAATTTCATGGCTTTGAAATGCCCAAATGGTGTTCTTGACAGAGTGTATGGGTGAGCATGGAAGTGTTGTTAATGAAGTTCTTAAAATACAGAGTTAACTCTGCATATGGAAACTGGGTATATATGTATATCTATATTAATTTCACCATTGATAGGGATTGGAATTCTCAACAATGGAGTTGTAATTCCACATGGATGCAAAACAATTCAGAATGAAAGTTGAATTTGGAAAGCCAAGGCGAAAAAATTATAGTGATTATATCCGTTTTATGGTTAATGACGCGGTCGAAGGCCAAGCATCGAAATTTAATAAATTCAGGGCCTCGGGTTACAAAAATTGATTATGTACCAAAATCCGACATGGAGGAGCCATTTGGAGTTCGAGGCACAGGTGGCTAACAGGGCAGCATCAAAGGCTAACACGTGGACACCAGTACCACATCAACTTACATGTGTCATGCCAGCCAGCAGAGAGGACACATCAGCAAGGATGCCACGTCAACAGGAGGTACAAATTTTATATAAAATAAAAATAAAATAAAATATGTGTGCGTGCGCATATAAGTCTAGAGAAAGAGTGGAAAACTGAACAGAAGTGGCAACTTCAGAATGCCATAATTTTTAGCTCATAAGTCCAAAATGAGCATGCTTATAGCTGTTGGAAAGCTAATTCAGAGGAGAACATGATAAAAGGTTTAAGTTCTCAAAATATGTATCTGGCTATCTTAGAAAGTAGCAGGAACGGAGCCTATAAGCTTGAGTGAACAACGCAATGTCAAATGAGGAAGACTTCCAAACTAGTTTCAATTTGGGAAAAGGAGTATAGGATGATATATGAGAATTCTACGTGACAAAATAACTAAAGAAGACTACAGATAATTCATAGTGGTGCTTATATCGTGGTATGGAGGTAGAAATTGGATGAGCAAAGAAGGGTTGTCAAAGATGTTGGTTAATTAGCAGGTTGAAGAATTGACTATGGATGGCTTAGAGGACTACCTGGAGAAATGATTGCAGATTTGATGAGTGTAGATGTTCAAGTTGAGAGTATTATAGCAATAATTGTTGACAAAGTGGCTAAATATATTGAATGGAGAAGGCTGATATTTCTTTCATATTGTATTGTATGAACAATCATGATGAATGAAGGAACTAAGAATGATTGATGGTGTCTTAAGCCAATATGGATAATAGAGAATGGTTGTGGAAGCTCTTATTCATGATAGTTGGTTATTGTATACAGCAAGGAAATAGTGACAGGTATAAGGGGCCTAGAATATACCAGCATGTAGAGATGACATCCCTATGCATAAAGGAGGATGCATATCTTTAAATCCTAGAGATAATGAAGGGAAACTATGTAACGTGGGTTGCGAAGGATACCTGCAAAGGAAGAAATTATGGAAGCCTTGTATGGTAGAAGGAATCTACCAAGAAAAAGAGAACAAGGACTTCATGAGGTGATGTGTGGCTTGTGTGATGAGAGAACCATTTTTAGGAGCAATTCATATATATATGCTTGGAAGTGTTGCAGGTTACGATCCAACAACTTATGTGTAAAGAATATGAAGGAAATAATGAATTTTCACCCACTTGGAAGCTGCTAATGGAGGAATAAAGCATTCCATAACATGGATTTGTCTTATAAGATAGATTTGAAATTGGTTGAGAATAATCCAATGAAATGAAAAGCAAATTCCAGAAACAACTAGAGATAAGGGCATGAGATGCCATAAGATGGATGTTTAAGCTACTAGAAGATATTGCAGGAATGAGGAAATGATTCCTGCAGTATGTGAATTGTTGGATGAGATAAAGGTAGGGAATGTTGAGTGCATTCTAAATTTCTAAGTACACAAAGGACAACAATTGAAAGGACAACAATTCATATATATATGCTTGGAAGGGTTGCAGGTTACAATCCAACAACTTATGTGTAAAGAATGTGAACGAAATAATGAATTTTCACTCACTTGGAAGCTGCTAATGGAGGAATAAAGCATTACATAGCGTCGATTTGTCTTATAATATAGAGTTGAAATTGGTTGAGAATAATCCAATGAAATGAAAAGCAAATTCCAGAATTAGATAAAGCTTATGACAACTAGAGATAAGGGCATGAGATGAAATAAGATGGATGTTTAAGCTGAAGATATTGCAGGAATGAGGAAATGATTCCAGCAGTATGTGAATTGTTGGATAAGATGAAGGTAGGGAATGTTGAGTGCATTCTAAATTTCTAAGTATACAAAGGACAACAATTGAAAGTAGAACATAAGATATTGCAGTTACTTCCAGATTGGAACATGAGAAGGTATATTAAGAGAAAAGAGTATCAATGATTGGTATTGGTTGCAAAAAGAATGATTGGTATTGGTTGCAAAAAGAATGGACTTTGAAATGAGGCCATATGAAACTAGAGTGATATAATTGCAGCATTGTGGTGTGTTGGAAAGTGTTGAAAAAATGAATCTAAAGTTGGGGCAAGATTGACCAAGGAAAGGATGCAGTGAATAAAGCTTATATGCTACTATGGGCTACAAACAAGGAAAGGTCAAGTTGGGCTTGGCTAGAATTTTTCCAGGAAAGGGAAACAACGATGCACTGAAGAGCAGATTGGAAAGACAACTCAAAACAAGAACAAAAAAAAAATTGTTTCCATGGCGTTAGCACACTTTTCCGCACTCAGATCTGATATTTAACAACAATATAAATCAGCGAGGAAAAGCGTGTAATTATAGAGATTACTATCCCAAAGTGTCACGGATGGATCCCTCTCCGTTTGGGCTGGTGCTTGCCAACCTCATAAAAACAGCAGCAAAAAGATTGTTTGGTGGCTGCGATTAGACAGCCAAAGGGTTTAAATGTTTGGTTTTGATATTTGTGGTGGAATCCCTACAACATTAGCTGAATAAAGATGAAAATATTAAGAGAAGATGTGCTATTAAGTGGCTGAAATAATACACCAAAATAACAGGCTAAAAGCTACTAAATCATGCACAAACAACATCAACAATACCGATGATCCGTGAGGGCTTGATACGAGCACAACAATGGTTCTATTTCTGAATATGCGAAGCGGTTGTTTGCACCAGAGAGACAGATTACAAAAATGGTACAGTGATGATCTTTGCACCTGAGAAGAGAAGCTAGAATAGAGAGAAAGAGAGAGAATCAAATTTCAATGGAGTATGTTGTCGTCGAAGAATATCCAACCATGTGCCAATGGAGAAGCCTTGCTAATATAGGAAGAGGGGCGCATATCCCAATGAAGAATCCTCTTCAAGCCATGCGCCCAAGTGAGTCAAGTGAGAGAGTGAAAGCCACGCACCTCATCTGGAGGAGAGGTGTCCTCATGCGCTAGTGTCATCTGGAGTGAGGCACATGAGTCAAGGTAAGCGTGACACCTGTGGAACCGAAGATGAGTGGAGGTGAATCCAAGAGCTCTGAGTCTAACTGAGTCCAATTGATATGTCATTAAGTGAGAAGTCCATGCATGTGGTCATAAGTGAATGAGAACTGAAGGAAGGGAGTGGGAGGCGCACTAATTCAATCAAGAGTCAAATCCAGTAAAGTGGCCATTGAACTAGAGAGAGGCACGCCCCATGTGGGAGTGAAATGAAGGAAGTGGAGTGATGTGAGGGAAAGTGAGAGTGAAGTGAAAGAGAGAGGGAGTTAAGTGAGGTGAGAAGAAGTTAAGTGGAAAATAAGAGAGAGAAGAAAGGAGGCGCCCCAATCAACTGAAGAGAGTTGTAGTCCAACTGATGACTAAGTGAGAGAGAGCGAGTGGAGTGGAGAGAGAAAAAGTAGGCACTCTAGTTTAACTCAACTAGCTCACCTCAGAAACATCAACATGCGCCATTTCACCTATAACTCATGCATATGCCCTCCTAACTGAAGATCCTTTAACTCCGGATGAGGAGAGAGAAAAGGTGGACGCCCTCAGTGAGGTGAGAAAAGAATGGTAGGTGCCTCATTTAACTCAACTAAAACACCTCATACGCTCCTCCAAGTGCCAAAACACCTCTTGACTCATACATGTGCCCTGTTGACTCAATCATAACCTCAGTCAACTCAAGAATCATGCCACATCACTTCTTGTTCCATGTATGTGCCCTACCTCTACCATTTGTCACTGTTAGAGGTTGTCAGAGAGTGCCATGTGTCACCTCCAAAGGCTTCCACATGTCATATCCTAGAACTGCCAAGTGTCAATTCTACCAAGTTGCCACGTGTCACACTACATGACATAATGCTAAAAATGGAAAGTGCTTGCATGTCGATGAAATTAGACTCATCGAACTCGGTTTTCTGCAAGGAATCTGAATATGTGTTCAAATTCGGCATGCAAGCCTCTGAACTAGGGCTCATGCATGAAGTGTCATGCATGTAATCCGGAAGAGGCTCTTTGGACTCTTGAACTCGCAAGGATCCTAAATATGCTATCAAAACTGCCATGGGGACCTCTTATTAACCCCTCGATTTTCACCCTTGAAAATATTGAGGGTGAAGAGCCAGCATGCACTATTTTAGCTAGCATTCTAAGATTCTCCCACAGTTTAGCACTTGTGTTGAATCAGAGATTGGTTCCCATCAGAGACAACTACATGATCGATATGTGGTTGCTTTTGCTTCAAAGTTAGAGCTAGCTTGTTTTCCTATGCATTTGAGAGAGATGTTTACATATAGCAAGTGTCCCTACGTTTTAGGAGACATGGTTTGAGAGGTCCACTTGACAGTTTGGAGTAGTTTTGAGCATACAGGGTTGGTCCTTGCATGATTCTATGCTCGATGACACTTTTCCTGGCGACATGCAAGAACTTTTTGTTTTTAACAGGTTGAGCTCCAAGCCCCAAATTCAGATTCTAAGCACGCAGTATGGACTTCTTCCGGGATGATTTGTCACAGATTTCTATTTTTAGCAAGTTGAGCACCAAGGCTCGCATGTCAATTCTAATTGCAGATTTGGAATCCTCTCGGAAAACTGAATCCAATGAGTATGATAGCATTGACATGCGAGCACATTCTATTTTTAGCAATGTCTATTTTTAGACAGTTGACATGTGGCAGTGTTCTCCTAGTCATCCTGAGCATTTTTGGAGAATTTGGATGAGTTTCAGCGAGTTTTAAATTTTTGGAACCACGCAGCTATTTTTAGGAAACTTCTATTTTAAGTAGTGGTTGTCATCTCTAGAAGTGACAAGTGGCAGGCTCAGATTCAGACATTTAACAGAGTTTCAGTGTGATGTGGCATCTACATGGCATTAATTAAAGAGGGGCACATTTTCCAAGGCAAAAGGAAATAAAGTCAATGAAGAATTAAATAAAATGAAAATGAGCTTCATAAGATGAGGTTGCACTTCCCAGGAAATAATTTAGCCAATCAAGCCTAATTTTTCTCATTAATTTTCCTCACTTAACATATCTTCACTTTCCATGCATTAATTTCCCAAAATTCCCCTTAAATTGCTTTTAAACGCTAATTTCCTAAAATTTAGGAAAATCCCTAAAAAATAGGGCGAATTCCTCTTCCTTGGCTAGCGCATGCATAATTGGCATGTGTTGACGTGTTTTAGTTAACTAAACACTCAAATCACTCTTACCTCACTTAACTCACTTTATCATTTCCCTCATTTCCCTCACTTAACTCACTTTATCCCTCACTTCACTCACTATTATCTCAATTTCCATGCATTAACTTCATCTTATCTGTTGATTTTTTATGTGAGATGATATGAGATATATATTGTATATGATATGATATGAGATCTATATATTACAATTTAGGGCCTCCATATATATACTTGGGTGGAGTGCCCTTTCATTAGTGGACATGTCTTTTCCATTTTGTCTTTTCATTAATTATTAATTTTTTATTTTTATTTTTATATTAATAATATTACTTAATAATTAATAGTTATATTATTAAGTATTAATCTAGGAGAATGTCTTCCCGATGTTGTCCAAACATCAACACTCCCTCTCAACGAGGGAGAGACATTTTGCATCATGCCAAGCTTGTCTCTGAAGTATACAAATTTTTCCCTAGACTCATAACACATGTCTATCAGTCCTAGGAGATGTCTCCCTCCCACCTAAACCAAGGGGAAACTCCCTCTGCGGCTCTCCCTCTAAGCCAACTTACTTTCTCTGAGATCAGGCCCACCTGAACCTAGGGGAAACTCCCTCTGCAACTCTCCCTCTCCGACTCTCCCTCTGAGCCAACTTACTCTCTCTGAGATCAGGCCCACTCTGGGTCCGCATGTGATAGCATCTCGAGTCTTTATCATTCCTAGTCAAATCAGCATGACTAAGGAGAAAGACTACACCTGGGCCATTCACCATAGGTACACCCATGTGAGTGAATGTCAGCCCGATGCTATCTGACATGTAGAAAGCACCTTGTTGACCACCTATTATGTTAATATTATGGTAGCTTCGGGAGGTATGAACCTCTATTGTGACTTATGACGAGACTAGAATCCTCCGGAAGGAAGCAAAGAATTGAAGGAAACCCTAGACAAGTTGTCGGCTGGACAAATACATTTAAAATGAATTTATTGATACCCAGAAGGAGAAGTYGSCCCCAGTTAGCYTGYCYAGTTCACTATAAATAMAGRRYDCCAGTTYTCATTATTYATCATCTCARCAGYTGCAGAGAGAKCCAAATCWGYGYARGCAGTTGCATGCGGTTGCAGTTTTGGWGCGCAAGTTTCTRGRAGAGMTGGGAAAGTGKTGYGCTARCTTYTGGGTGGKATYATYTRTTCARCTTAGTTTCYATTTCTTKCTTGGTGCATTAKCCTCTCTTGGCTATTGGATTKCTACCARGATTCTCTTCTCGGTCAAGKTCAAGGTGCTCRGAGGGTGGCTTCGGCCAGTGGTTGGGTGACGAGGGTATCGTCAATGGTAAAACGAGCACAATCTTCTATATTCTAACATATTCAACTAGGGGGTCAACTCCATGTACCATGTAGATATGCACCATCAGGTGCTACCAAGTCAGAGACTTACTGGTTCTACGAGGCAGTTTTGGCCTTCAGCACATCTTTTTGTAATGGAATTTTTGCTCCCCTAAGTGGGATAATAATGTAATGGGTCTGCGTGGATCGTAGTTAGGTCAGTTATCTTAGGACTTCATCATTAGAGGAGTCCCTTTCAATGAGTGTTTTTTTTCCTTGGGTTATTAATTTGGCCTAACCAACCTTATTAATTTCCCTTGAGTTTTTCACTCCCACAAATAATTCCTCCAAAGTGGTGAAAGGCGATCTAATGGTCTAGCCCTCTGGTAGCTAGTGTCTAGGAATGTTGTAAATGATCATGTAAGACATCTCTTAAAGATTTGCGGAATTCTATCGAGTCTAGATAGTTTTTTTAATTTATTAAAATTGCATAAGATGGGTAATTTTAATTAAATTTTGATGAAAAATGTAAAAGCTAGGTCCTTGGGCTTTTGATAGGGGGTGCTCAAACGAAATGGAATGAGACCCTCTACACCCATGGACCAAGTTTCATCTCAATTGGACAAGTTTTGCTACGTGTTTTTCCATGAGGAGTCTTAGTCAGTCCAAAACAGCAATTTAATTGCTAGTCTTGACATAGTCAAAATGGCAAATTTTGTAATTTTGAGTTAAATGGTTGAAGAGAAGGTGGGAGATGATGCCTAAACCTTAAACTAGCCTATCCTAACCCTTTTCTCACCCACATAACCCCCTCTTACCTAGTCACTACCACTTCATGACATCCCCCCTAGGGAAGTTGTGCCCCCCTCCTTGAGCAAACTATAGAAAAGTAAAAAATTAAAGGAGTGGGACCCTCTCTCCCCTAGTGCGCCTCCCTAGAGCCTCCACCTCACCTCCTTGACCAAGTAATTGCTTGCCACCACATCCTTCCACTCCATACCAACACCCTAACCCTAGAGTTGCACCCCCCTCCTTGAGATGCTCACTCTTGCACATGTGTTGACACTTGGAAAGAATCTAGGAGGGGTAACTTTGTCCTCCCAAGTATAAATAAAGGCCCTCTCACCCTCATTTCTCATCTATTCTCAATGTATTGTTACTACACCCAAATCTCTCCCACTGTTCTCTCTCTCCCATATTGCTCTCTCTCATTTCTCAAGCTTGTAGCAAGTATTTGTTCAAGCTTGCTTATAATAGAAGAATCTTTGGAGGAAACCATTGGCAATGGGAGTCTTCTTGATGTTTGGCTTTGGATCTTATTAGAGGTGACTTGTGTTATTGTTTTCTTTGAGTTTTAAGCTTCTAGATTTAGAGTAGGAGATCCAAGCAAAGTACTTTGCTTGGATAGATCTATAGTAGTATTGCTCTGGATCTTAGTGTAGTAGTTTCATTTCTTCTTCAAAGTATTTTGTTGATGTTTTGGGATCTACTCACCTCCTCCTTTGTCTTGTATCTTAGTCTGATATGCTTGCAGGTTGCTAAGGGATGAGAAAGTGCAAATTCAAATTTGGAAGTTGTCTATTTCACCTAATCTTATTCCTCTTATAGTTTCGGATCTGTTATTTTGTTCTGATTTATGAGTTTATGGATAGATTGGTATTCTGAAGTAGATCAAAATCAAGTACAAATACTGCTATTTTTCATTTCAAATCTCTGTTTCATATTGACAGAAATTTTCTGCAAGGTTTTCAGTCTTTTCTACAGTTTTTCCAGCAAGTTTTACTTGCTGGTTTTTGCAGGTTTTGGAAGAAAACGTGGAGGAACAGCCCACTTGGCGCCCAAAAACGTCAACAAAAACCTCCTAAGTTGGGGTGCATACTTGCCCAACACATCTCTCTTCTATTCTGATTGTAAGCAAGCCCCCAAAGAGTAACCAAGGGCGTGCACTTCTCCTAAAATAAATTTCTGCATTTTATTTGCTTTGCCTACACCTAGTAAAGTGCTTGGCTTTGCCAACCATCCTAAATCATAAGGCTTCACTTGCTGCAATTTAATTTTCTGCAATTAGTTTAGTTTTATTTCAACCCACCTTGGCACAACAAAGGAAGGCTTGTCTCCACCTTGTGCCATTGTTTGAGATTTGTTTAACTTAGTTTTATTCACAATTTTTTTGCTTTATCTTGTTTGCCTACACCTTGGAGTGTGCTTGGCTTTGCCAACCCCCAAAATCGTACGGCTAGAATAGTTGTGATTGTTTTCATGTTATATGCTCATAATGGTATAATCTAAAGTGATCATATGTTAGTTTAGGCCCATGGAGGCATTGTGATTTATTTTGCTTATATTGCTCATAATTGCTATCTACTTTCATTCAAGCACACTTTCATTTTGCAAGCTTAAGTACTTGTTAGAGTTTAAGCTATTATTAGGTTTCTTTTCAATTTACTAGATAACCATAGCATACATAGGATCACTGAGAAAAACACAATCACAAGATACAGAGCATTTATCCTGGGAAACCTTCATGGGGAAGAAAACCCAGCAAAAACTTCCTTAATATAGATAGCCAATATAATGCCAAAACAATAAACCAAACACTAGAGAATATCCTCTCCCAAATAATTCGCCTCTCTCTCTTCCTTCTTCTCCAACTGCAGCTACCAAACTTGCGCTCTGGATGATCAAATGAGTGAGTGAACAAATGAGGCGTTGGCTTCCTTTATTTATACAAATTGGCGGGTGTTGAAAGGAGGTGTCTCTTCACTGGCAGGGCCGACTTATCTTTCTGGGTGGTTAGAACCACTTTAATTTGTCTGGGGGGCGACTTCTCAATTTGCATATTACAATTAGGGTTTGACCAATCCGCAAAAGGGGATTTGGTCATTTACAATGTCCGACATGATCAATCCACAAAAGGGGATTGATCTAATGAGTAATACATCAACAATAAATAGAATACTCTTTGCAATTACAATATTTCAACACTCCCCCTTAACAAGAAGGGTATTCTACAACATCATCAGGAGAGAGAGAGGGCAACATCATCAACAGCATCTGGAACACTGACTAGCGTATCTATAAATCATCAGAAGTTCTTTTTTCTCATCATTAATATCATCAACAACACAGCACAAAGGTTGGAGCATCAACATCAGCACTAGGTTGAGAGTCTTCAGCATGAAGTTGGCATCACAGCACGAAGTTGGCTACACAATATCATCAGCACGAAGCTCGCATCACAGTATGAGACTGGCAACACAACATCATCAGCACGAAGTTGGCATCACAGCGCGAGGCTGGCAACACATCATCACAGCACGAGGCTGGAACATCATCATCACAACACGAGGCTGGCACATCATTAGCACGAGGCTGGCACAGCAAAATGCTGGTAGCACATCACTACTCCTCCTTTCAAGGGAGGTCCTTTCGGACTACACAAAGCTTATCTCGAAAGTGCTCAAACTTTACACGAGATAGAGACTTGGTCAACACATCAGCAACCTGTTCATTCGTGCTAACATATTGGAGCTTTATGGCTCCTCTCTGCACCATATCATGGATGTAATGATATCGGATCTCTATGTGTTTTGACTTGTCATGGAACACAGGGTTCTCTGTCATCTTTATGCAGCGTTGGTTAGTACATAGGATCATGGTTGCTTCCATCTCTACATCAAATAGACCTGTCAACAACTTCTGAAGCCATATGGATTCACAACTGGCAGAACATGCAGCAATGTATTCTGCTTCTGTCGTGCTGAGAGCAATGCTTGATTGCTTCCTACCCTGCCATGAGATCATGGCGGACCTCAGATTGAAACAACATCCCGAAGTGCTCTTTCTATCAGAGACACTTCCAGCCCAATCTGAATCAATATATCCACTCAGTCTGAAGTCATGATCTCCATCATAACTGAGACCACAATCTAATGTACCCTTAAGGTACCTCATCACATGCTTTGCAACAACTAAGTGAACACATTTGGGCTCTACCAGAAACTGACTCAAGGTGTTCACAGCAAAACATATATCTAGCTTGGTATTCATCAGATACATCAACGATCCAATGATCTGTCTGTACAACGTAGCATCAATCAATTCTGACGAAGTGTCAACCAGGAGCTTCAACTTTGTTTCCATGGGTGTATTCATGGACTTGCACTCCAGCATATCAAATCTCTTCAGTGTTTCAACTGCATACTTCCCTTGGTTAAGGAAGATCCTCTCTGGGCTCTGCCAAACCTCAAGACCTAAGAAATAGTGCATTGGGCCAAGGTTTTTCATCTCGAATTCTGCAATGAGCTTCTTCTTACATTCAGTGATGAGCCTTTCTTCTCCAGTTAAGAATAAGTCATCCACATACAACAACAATATAACATGCTCATCATTCATAACCTTTAAGTAAAAGATTAGAGTCAGCTTTACTCTTGGTAAAGCCCAAGCTCATCAGAAAAATGTCAATCCTTCCATACCAAGCTCTAGGAGCTTGCTTCAATCCGTACAGAGCCTTCTTCAACTTGCAGACATGAGTCTTCCTGTCTTCAACTTCAAATCCTTGAGGTTGTTCTATATACACTTCTTCTTCAATGACACCATTCAAGAAGGCAGTTTTCACGCCCATCTGGTGTAACTTCCACTTCATCTTAGCTGCAAGGGCTATGATGGTTCTAATTGAAGTGTATCTGGCTACAGGAGCAATTGTCTCTTCATAATCAATGCCTTCCTTTTGAGAAAAGCCACGAGCAACAAACCTTAATTTATATTTTTTAATACTTCCATCAGCAGCATGTTTTATTTTGAAAATCCATTTGGAAGATACCACATCCTTGCACTTCGATCTGGGAACTATTTCCCATACATCATTCTTTATGATGGATTGGTATTCTTCTGTCATGGCATCTGCCCATTATTTCTTCTGAATGGCTTCTTCATGTTAAGGTTTAAGCTATTATTAAAGTTCTTTTCATTTCACTAGATAACAATAGCATAAATAGGATCACTGAGAAATACACAATCACAAGACACATCATTTATCCTGGGAAACCCTCATGGGGGAGAAAACCCAGCAAAACTTCCTTAATATAGATAGCTAATACATTGCCAAGAGATAACTCAAACAAATACAAAAAGTCCTCTCCCAAGAATGTGCCTCTCTTTCTCTTCTTCCTTCTCCAACTGCAGCTTTGAACTTGCTTCTTGATGAACAAGTTAGTGTGTGTCTAAATGAGGCGCTAGCCTCCTTATTTATACAATTTTGGCACGTGTGGAGGTGTCTTTTCACTGGCAGGGCCGACTTCTTCTTCTGGGTGGTTATAACCACCTTTAATATATATTCTGGGGCCAACTTCTTATTCTGCCTATTACAATTATGTTTTGACAATCCGCAAAATAGGATTTGGTCATTTACCATAGCCGACATGATCAATCCGCAAAAGGGGATTGATCTAATGAATAATACATCAATAATTATTAGAATACTCTTTGTAGTTACATTATTTCAACACTCCCCCTTAACAAGAAGGGTATTCTACAACAGCATCAGGCGAGAGAGAGGACATCATCATCAACAGCATCTGGTGAGTGAGAGGACAGCATTATCAACAGCATCTTGGAACACTAACTGGCATATCTATAAATCATCGAATTTTTTTCTCATCAGCAGCATCGTCATTCACAATGGAATGAAATCATCATCTGCATCAATATGGATTAGTATAAAACTAATACATCATCATCACCACAGAACGAGGTTGGTCACATCATCACAGCACGAGGCTAGCACATCATCACAGCACAAGGTTGGCACACTACACAGCAATTAAGTTGGGATCACAACACAGCAGTTAAGCTGGAATCACAACACAACAATTAAGATGGAATCGCAACACAACAATTAAGTTGGCATCAACAATTAAGCTGGAATCTCAACACAGCAATTAAGCTGGAAGCACAGCACTAGGTTGGCATCTCGACACAGCAATTAAGCTGGAAGCACAGCACTTGGCTGGCATCTCGACACAGCAATTAAGCTGGAAGCACAGCACTCGGCTGGCATCTCGACACAACAATTACGTTGGAAGCACAGTAATTAAGCTGGAAGCACAACACTCGGTTGGCATCTCGACACAGCAATTATGCTGGAAGCACAGCACTAGGCTGGCATCTCGACACAGCAATTAAGTTGGAATCACAGCACTAGGCTGGCATATCAACACAACACTACTCCCCCTATCGATGGAGGTCCTTTCGGACTATACCAAGCTTATCTCGAAAGTGCTCAAACTTTACACGAGATAGAGGCTTGGTCAACACATCGGCAACCTGTTCATCTGTGCTAACATATTGGAGCTTTATGGCTCCTCTCTGCACCATATCACAGATGTAATGGTATCAGATCTCTATGTGTTTCGACTTATCATGAAATACAGGATTCTTTGTCATCTTTATGCAGCTTCGTTTATCACATAGAATCGTGGTTGCTTCCATCTCTAGGTCGAATAGACATGTCAACAAATTTCGAAGCCATATAGCTTCACAACTGGCAGAACACGCAGCAATGTACTCTGCTTCCACTGTACTAAGAGCAATACTTGATTGCTTCCTACTCTGCCATGAGATCATGATTGATCCCAAACTGAAACAACATCCTGAAGTGCTCTTCCTGTCAGAGACACTTCCAGCCCAATCTGAATCAGTGTACCCACTCAGTGTGAAATCATGATCTCCATCATAGCTGAGACCACAATCTAATGTACCCTTAAGGTACCTCATCACATGTTTTGCAGCAACTAGGTGAATATGTCTGGGTTCTACCAGAAACTGACTCAAAGTGTTCACGGCAAAACAGATATCTGGTCTGGTGTTCGTCAGGTACATCAACGATCCAATGATCTGTCTATACAGCGTGGCATCAATCAATTCTAACGAAGTGTCGACCAGTAGCTTCAACTTCGTTTCCATGGGTGTATTCATGGACTTGCACTCTAACATGTCAAATCTCTTCAGAATTTCGACTGCATACTTCCCTTGGTTAAGGAAGATTGTCT
>ML796020.1:0-19476 GCA_009831015.1 Picea engelmannii | reverse complement strand
GTAGGGAAAGAAGGGATAGGCCTAACTTTCCTCCCTTCCCTCCTAGTTTAGAGGAAGAGGAAGAGGCACACAGTGAAGCAGAGAGAACAACAGAGCACGAAGCAAAGAGGAGGCTAGGTGACAGATATGAGCGACCAGAGGTCAGTGGTAAGGCCCTCGTGGATACAGATGAAACCTTCATGCAGGTTATCCGTGATATGCTAGCTAGTCAGCGGACCATGTCTCAGTCTTTGGCTCAGGTAGTAGATAGATTGGCTATGGTAGACATTCTGAGCACACAAGCCCCACATGCAGCATAGGGGAACTCAGGGGCAGGCAGTAGACCCCAGTCATCCACTGGTACATACACCTCTGCGAGTAGGATCCCACGTCCGTTGTTTCCCAGTTTCCAGAGGGCACCCCTGGTAGGAACACATATATCGATAGCACAGAGACCGCCCACTCATGCAGAGGACATCGCAGAGTATCGGAGAGAGTATGCAACATTGGGCTGTGACTTCCAACAGGATATGACCTTAGTCGAGTATTGTGGACTCAGACTCAGGAACCGCCCCAGAGAGCCGCAAAGGGGAGGACCACAGCAGCAGCAGCAGGGGCATAACATTGATTTCATCCGAAATGTTGGTAAACTCACCATACCTTGTTTTGATGGATCGTCCAAATGCACCGCCAGAGCTTGGGTACAGAAACTAGACACCTACTACAAGCTCAACCAGATGACCGAGTCAGAGGCCATCAGTTTCGTCACCTTACACTTGGAGGGTGAGGCACACGAGTGGTGGTATCACGGATTGGTGACATTGGGTCACAGTCGCATCGCCTCCTATAGAGAGTTCACAGAGAGACTGATGGATAGATTTGACAGGAGGAATCTAGAGATCCATTTTACAGATCTAGCCCAGTTAAGACAAACTGGCATAGCAAAGGCATTCATCTCAAAGTTTCAGAGGGTAGCAGTGGTAGTGACAGACATATCCGAGCCCCGATTGGTCATGCTATTCACAGAAGGGCTCACAGAACCCTTGAGAGGATGGGTGAAGGCCTACCGACCTCATACCATGTAGGATGCCATCCGACGCACTAGAGATTTGGCGGATTCAGTGCCAAAAACTAAACCCTTCACCAAACCCTTTGTACCACAGAGAGACAAGGATCAGAAGAATCCTCAAAGGGAATGGAAGGGCAATCCCAAATTGGATGATGATACGCGATAGGAGCTGATGAGGAAGAAGCTTTGCTTCTCCTGCAGAGACCCTTGGGTCCCAGGGCATAGATGCATGGGAAAGGGACAGATCCACTACATCGAAGTGGAATCAGGTAGTGAGGAGGATGAGGATATTGAGGCACAGACAGATAGTGATTCAGAGACTGAGACCACTCATGAGACAGAGCGACAGCCGAAGAAGCATCAGATACTGACAAGGGCACAACCCAAGGAGGTGGAAAAACCTTGTAGAGAGGTGAAAGGGGGAACCATAGCCACCCTTTCAGGAGTACCCAGCTACAACACTCTCAGGCTCAAGGGCCTTGTACAGGGGCAACGCATGACAACTTTAGTTGATGGTGGGGCCACCCACAACTTCATAGATGCATCCTTAGTAGCCAGGAGGGGGTTACACACATAGGAGTTTGAGGGATTCCATGTGGCAGTGGCTGATGGATACACGATGACATGTTTGGACATGATCTTCGACCTAGAGGTCAAACTAGGCAACTACACCTTGACAAACACCTTCTATGTAGTTGACCTATCAGATACTGATGCCGTGTTAGGAGTACAGTGGTTATATTCATTGGGAGAGATTGGGTTCAACTATCAGACGTTGACCATGAGCTTCAGAGATGCCAGTGGATTGCGAGTTGTGCCGAGGGGTATGTCTACAGGAGCACCTCGAGCAGTATCGATAGAGACGATGAAGCGAATCTTTCGTCACAGAGATGTGGCTTACGCAGTAGAGTGTTTGAGCATCATGTGGAAGGATTTCGAGGGTAGGGAGCATTACCACCCACAGATCAGAGAGCTTTTGGGTCAGTATGAGTCAGTATTTGGGCTGATACCACTAGGGAGACCGCCCGACAGGGGTTTTGAGCACATGATTGAGTTAGAGGCAGGGGCTACACCGGTGATTACAACACCCTATAGGCACCCCAAGAAATTCAAGAACGAGATTGAGAAAGCAATCAAAGAATTGCTTGCTATGGGGCACATCAGGCCCAACATGAGTCCTTTTGCATCTTCAGTCGTCCTGGTACTGAAGAAGGATGGCACGTTACGGATGTGCATCGATTACAGAGCGCTCAACAAGAAAACGATCTAGAATCGTTACTCCATTCCATGCATAGATGAGTTGATGGATGAGTTACATGGGGCAATCTTCTTCACTAAGATTGATCTATGCTCAGGATGCCACCAGATCAACATCAGGGAGCAGGACATTGAGAAGACAGCGTTCCAGTGCCATTTCAGACACTTTGAGTTCTTGGTCATGCCGTTTGGATTGACCAACACACCAACTACTTTCCAGTCTTGCATGAATCATATCGTTAGAGGACAGTTGAGGAAGTACATCCTGGTATTCTTTGACGACATATTGATCTACAGAAAGACATGGGATGAGCATCTAGCACATTTGGTGGAGGTCTTGAGTATTATGTAGGCACAGTCTTAATATGCCAAGGAATCCAAATGTGAATTTGGCATGAGAGAACTACTTTACTTAGGGCATATCATCAGTGGGCAGGGAGTACAGGTTCATCGGGAAAAGATCAGGGCCATTTTGGATTGGCCAATGCCCAAGAATCTCATGGAGCTGAGAGGATTCTTTGGGTTATGCAGTTACTACAGGCGGTTCATCAAGGGTTTTTCACAGTTGGGAGCACCACTCACAGACTTGACCAAGAAGGGTGTTTTTCATTGGACAGAGGAGTCACAACAGACATTCGACAAAATGAAGGAGGTTATGAGCACATGCCCTGTTCTAGCCCTTCCAGACTTCTCGCAACCATTTGTCTTAGAGTGCGACACATCAGGGGTGGGGATTGGAGCAGTTTTGATGCAGGGGGGCCACCCCATCGTGTTTGAGAGTAGAAAGCTCAACGAGTCGGAGAGACTCTATCCTATTTATGACAACGAGATGCTAGCAATCATGCATGCCTCAACCAAATTTAGGCAGTATCTGGTTGGCAATAGGTTTGTAGTGAAGACTGATCATAACAATCTCAAGTATTTCCTTGATCAGAAAGACCTCAGTGAGAGGCAACAAAAGTGGGCCTCAAAGATCCAAGCCTTTGACTTTAACATTGAGTATGTCGAGGGAAAAAGGAATATCGTGGCAGATGCCTTGTCCTGGAGGCCAACAAGATGTTCGATGATGGACATTTGTACAGATGGAAAGCTCATTTGTTGGTGGAATACTCCAAAAACAAATTTGCTTGTGAGGTGATGGACGAATAGGTGATTGATGATAGATACTGGGTTCTCGATGATGTCATTTTCTACGAGGATCGGATCTACTTGGTTCCAGAATCCACCCTGAAGGGGAAAATTCTGAAGGTATGTCATGATTCGCCTACACCAGGGCATCAGTGGTACTTCAAAACATATAGGCAGATTAGGGAGAGATTCTCATGGAAGGGTCTCAAGGATGATGTGCTGAAACACATACAAGAGTGCATGACTTGTCAGCAGAACAAGTCCGAGCAGACACACCCCGCAGGGCTATTACAACCTCTACCCATTCCAGAGCAGAAATGGGAGAGCATTTCCATGGATTTCATTGCAGGCCTTCCTAGAGTGCAAGGCACGGACTGTATATTTGTGGTCGTCGACAGATGGACCAAATTTGCACATCTCTTTGCCATACCCACAGACTACAAGGCCATACAGGTAGCAGAGTTGTTTTTCAGGGAGGTATTCCGGTTGCACGGGTTACCCAGGTAGATAGTCAGTGATAGAGATGGGCACTTCATCAACGCATTTTGGCAGGAGTTTTTCAGGTTGACAGGCACAGAGCTAGCCACGAGTACCAACTACCACCCATAGACAGATGGGCAGACAAAGATCATCAACAAATGGGTGGAGGGGTATCTGAGGAACTATGTTGGGGGGCAACAACGCACTTGGGTGAGATGGTTACATATGGGTGAGTATTGCTACAACACAACTTACCATATGTCTATCAGGATGTCATCGTTCAGGGTATTGTATGGATACGATACACCCTCCTTTATGGAGACTGTGTTTGGGAATAGCAGTGTCTCGGGGGCCAAGGACTGGGTGGAGGAGAGTCAGAGGATTCTTCAATTAGTAAGGGAGAACTTGTAGTGAGCTCAGAACTAACAAAAGATATATGCAGATCGACACAGAGTTGAGCATAGTTTCGAGGTAGGAGATTTGGTTTTTCTGCGATTACAACCATACAGACAGTCCTCCTTGAAGAGGAGCGGAGCAGAGAAGCTGAAGCTGAAGTTCTACGGGCCATACAGAGTCATTAGAAGGATAGGCGAGGTGGCATATGAGCTAGAGCTACCGGAAGGTAGCAAGATTCATAACGTCTTTCACGTCTCTTGCCTTAAAAAGGCTGTTGGACAACATGTTAGCATTTCAGAGGAGTTTCCACCCTTGGATGAGGAGGGTCAGTTGGAGCTAGTGGCAGAGGAGGTACTAGAGTAGAGAGAGCGCTGATTGAGGAGCAGGATCATCAGGGAGTGCTTGGGTAGATGGAGGGGTCTTCCAGTGGAGGATGCTACATGGGAGGAAGAGCATATCTTATAGCACCCAGGATTGATGTTGTTTGAGGACAAGCAATCTCGGGAAGGGAGGACTGTGATGTCCCGTTCCCAATAGTAGGCTAGCAGGGAGTGACTTAGTAGTCTATGTGTTCCCGTAGACTATAGTCAGGCACAAACAGGGAACAAGATGAAGAAATAAGGAGGAATTGATGGCTAAAGGATGAATTAAGCCAAAATACTTACGAAAAGTCACTTAAGCGTAAGTCAACGAAGAATTATAATGAAAAGGTGCTAAAGGGGGACTTAATTAATTAATTATTCACCTTAGGACGAAAAACGCCTAGCTTAAGTGAGGTCAATGGTGAATTAGATTGGGAATGGTATAAAGGGAGGAATTTGACCTAATTCCTCATTATGCATTGTTATGATTTGATGTTGAGAGTTCCCAGAGGAGGAAGAGAGTCGACCTTGTTGTTTTGTGGATTTCTGGAGGAAACCACCACCATTGATCGGTTTCGATGTTGAGAGACACACCCTAGCCCATCGAAGATACCATCCATGTATTTCACCGAGCTATTCAGGAGTATCCAGTACAATGTGCGCAGCTCAGCCAGTGAGGGCGCAAGTCAGATTGAGGGTTTGTGGAGCTGCACAAGGTCTGAGCTCAGATTGCAGTTTCCTTCCGACCCAGTGGAGATCCAGGCAGGGCGCTTCTATTGAACCATTTATCATTAGATTCTGACGGTGGAATATTGCAGAGCGCATTATCCAGCCATTTAGGGCGCAACTCTTCCCGCAGTACATTTGGGGTTGCAGACGGAGCATCAGGACAGATCTGGGGAAACCCTTTCGACCCAGTTCCGCATTTGGCGAGATGATCGTTTTGAGCCCTATAGCAGTTGATTCCGTCAGTGGAATCATTTGGGGCACATCCAATGTCTCAGGAGGTGTGCAAACCCCCCAGGGGTCCAGATCCAGTACTTGAGAGGCCAGATCTGATATCCGACACTCATCCATTCCAATCTAGAGGCCAGGGCGCTTCTATTGGAGCAATTTCTGACGCAATTCGACGGTCTATCCTTTCGGACGAGTTTTCCAGCTGGTAGCGGTTACCGTATTTCTCCAAAGTCGCATATTTCTACCGATCTATCCGTGCATGCATCAGATCTGCATTCATCTTCTGACCAAGGATATTTTTATGCTATTTGATTGTATTCCAGTGACGATCCATGAGATCTAGATGACGATTATACTCTATATTTCCAGTGTGTTATTGTATTTCCATGCTTGAGTCGCATAATATATGTTATTGGGCAGTTGATGTTCTTTACTTTCGAATGCATCCTTTATATACTGTTTAAACCATAAATACGCAACATGTACATGCAATAACCAACATGCACATGAAATAACCAACGTGCACATGCAATAACCATAAAGATCTCAAACACACAACTGAAACGCATCCATAAACCCCAGTATATCAGATCTGCAAGACAGAACATTGGATCAGTAGCAAATATCTTGATCTGTGGGATCAGAGATATTTCATCTCTGAAGTGAGATCTCTCTTAGATCTGATGTCAACAATCCTCCACAAACTCCTCACTCAAGAAAGTGCTCCCTAGCTTTGCAGAAACCCACTAGAAATGCACCCTGCTTCCTCAACTCCTTCTGTAACTGAATAGTAGATGATGTAGAATTGTGAGGGAGGGATCTTTCACCTCCGTGACCAAGCTTGGATTGGAAAAGGTGGAATCTTTTACCACCGAGATGATCTCTAGGGTTTGTTCAGTCAAAACCCTCAAAACCCTCAAAACCCCCAAGTATCATGGGCTCTCTAACAAGAGGCCTGACATCAAAATGATAATCAACATAATGAGAGAATAGAGACCCCTATCTCTCTTTTATCCCCCTTGTTCACCTTTTCCCTCCAAGTAACTTTTACTTTATTTTTATTATCACTTTATTAATTAATTGGCCTTTTTGCCCCTAAAAAGTGATTTATTCATCCCTATGGCTTATTCGACCACTGAAAGTCACTTCTCATCTTCTAATCCTATAGTGTTCTTCCTCCCGATTCTGGTGAGCTATTACACTAAGATGTTTCTCCAAGTATTATGCCCAAAATGACATTCTTAGTGAAATTAATTATATTATGACTCATAATAACTCAAAATTACGAAAACGTCGGAATGCAACGAATTCAAAGCCAAGCTGTGCGGAATGGATCCTGATGATGAAATATGATGAACGATGCAAGTTGGGCCCCATAAAACTCCTCAATAACTCCTGAACTCGCTGTCACCCCCATCTGGCTACTCTAGTAGGCATTGTTATCCCCGATTTCATGGGATAACTAGGAGATCATGTCTCGAGGCCCATAGGTCCTAGACATGGAGTACCGAGAGCAGGATTGACCTGAGCATGGCCCTGGAGGGACCATCTTTCTTCTTCTTCATCAGACTTGTCCTGTCAGCAGCAACAACATCCATCACCTTCGGCTTGGACTTGTATCGGAGAAGACTCTTGCTCCATGAGGTAATTGGTCCAGGTATCATGGTATGTTTCATGTTTGATCATTATAACTTTCAGATATATGCATCAGATTCATTTCATTTCTGACGATTGCTTGGATCTTACACTAACCCACTTGACCATGGTTGGGGGGATTGACAAGGTACCCTAGCAAGCTTGTACCCGTAGGTTTTGGTTAGCTACCAGGGGGGATTTTGAAGAGCCATCGTCCACTCCCATCATATTATCATTTTTACATCTTATCTCCCATTCATCTATCCCATTCCCCTAGTCCGGACATTAGGATGACCTATTTKTGGGGTTACACCTTATCCTGTGGGAAGAAGGGGCTAAAGGCCCAKGGGGTAAAAGCARCTGGTAAGARATAAAAGCCATAAAAAATAAAACCTAGAGATGCCTCACCCAGGGATCCCCGAGAAGGCAATAAAAAGCCTCTCAATAAGAAACAAGAGGGACCCGAAGAAAAATAACAAAACAAGACCTAGCCAAGAGGATGGGGGGTCTCATCACGAGCCAACCCATTATGTTCATAGGTACCTAGTAGTATGACATTGCCATTATCTGGTTACCACGCCAGGGTAGTGACCTTTGGTTGCATGGCCAAGGGAAAGGGGGTCTTATCACGAGCCAGCCTTACCATCTCTGTGAAAGTACTTGTGGGTAACACTGCCAGCTCTAGTCACCACGCCAAGGCAGTGTCCTCTAGTTAGACCTTGAAATAAAAAGAAAGAACAAGTAATAAAGAAAAGAAAGAATAAAGGCAATAAAGGGCTTGGAAAGAATTGTATCCATGACAGGTACAACTCGCCTCCTACAAAGGTACCCACGGATAATATCACCCGTCTTTCACTATGTCTGGACATCCTTTGACCACACCACCTCGTGTTACATGGCTTGGATGATATCCTTTGGGAACTTTCCTTTTCTTATGAATGCTGGTCCAATAGGGCATTTTGTCTTTTTCTTCAGCTTTGTATAGTAGGTCATTGTAATGTCTTTGAGCTATTAGATGATATGATAGGGGTTTTATGCATGCATTTGATAAAATTAATGATGAAATATGATTGACATTGCTATGATCCCCAGGACTAATGAGCCCATGGAGGGCGAAGTTTTTGATGTGCAGGACCATGCCCGACGGACAGGTACCAAATGGATTGGTGCACGTAGGGAGATGATTAGTTCAGACCTCCATGGGGCTGAAGAGCCCATTAGATGGTTGTTGGGACCTCATCAGGGGCAGGGACAGGACAGTGATTGGTCGAGCCTTTGCACGAGAGAAGAAGGACATTTTCATCTAGGACGCCTTGGCTGAGCCCAGCCCTAGGGGGTTGACCCATTGCAGGTGGAACGTGTCCCTCTGATGACCCAGGACGTCCTCTAGAGACCCTTGACGTCACCTCCAGCGCATGGCAGTTTGACAGGGCAGTTTGGCACGTGTGGCAGAGTTTGGAGGCCCAGAGAGGGCCAATGTTTGTCATCTAGTGCTGTGATTTGCCCTAAAAAGGGCCAACGTTTGTCATCTAGTGCTGTGATTTGCCCTAAAAAGGGCCAACGTCTCCCTCAAAGGGGCTAGACGTCTTGCTCATTGCTCATTTAGGGTTTTCTTTTAGCAGTTTAATGTAAAATAGTATGATTTTTGGTTATTAGCCTTGTCGGCTGTTTTAATGACCTAATTTTAATTAAAGGTCATTGGATGATATATATTGAGGATGTTTTCCCTCATTTTAACATAACACAATTCACTCACACTTGTGAGGTCTGATTTTTGCGCCCTTCTTGGGTATTTTTGTTGCATAATTGAGGCACACTTGCTATTGGAAGGATATTTTTGGCATTTTGTGGCATTTCTCTCAAGAAAGGTTTACAACTAGGGTTTGCTTATGCTTCTCTTCATGATATGTAAGTGAATTTTCTTACAAAACTTTTTAATTGAATGGTTGTAGGTGTAATTTCTTGCATTTGCTTATTATATTGCTGATTTAAAACCCTAGGTAACAAGCACACAAGTAGGTTATTGTTACATGTCCCCTTAGAGAGAGATTTCTCAGCCATTGAAGAAAATGGATTAAGCCTAGCCTTTGCTACACTTATCTTGCTTCTTCCTTTGAGCTAGCGTTGAAGTTTATAGGTTGAAAGAGGGTGACGTCCTAGGCCTAGGTTATCTACACCTAGGGCCTTCATCTTCTAGGGTTTGAAAGCCTTGTCTTTACAACACTTTCTCCCTTAGACTTATTCTTTATGCTAGCCGTTTTGCCAAGTTGACCTAAAGGAGGAGGAAAGAGCACGAGGCCTTGTTTAAGTAGCACCAGAGTGAGCCTTTTTCCCCTAGGGTTTTGATTCTAAGGCCCTGCCTTTGCAACACCATAGGACCCTACCTTCTAGTCTTTAAGTCATCATCCTTCCAAAACCTTGTGCCCTTTTCTTATTTGACTCCATATACCCTAAGGCACTGATATCTAACCTCCAACGTTGAAGTCTTAGTGTACAAAACCATTCTCAAAACCTTAAATTTTGAAACCCTAACTAACAAACTAACCTAATTAGGGCTGACGTCACAGTTGGAGATCTCATCTTGACGCAGTAAAAGTTGAATATAAGCAATTAAATGATGATTTGAAGCATTTATTGAGCAAATTGTTGATTGGATATATTGTTGGCTTAGTCATCTCCATAGATATTGATGAATTGATGGTCTTTCATAGCTAATGGACAAAACGTTGACTTCATTGTATATCTATTGCAGTACATTGCTTATTGAATAATATCAGATAGTCAATAAAGTACTAACCCTTTGAGTTATAGCCTGAATATATATATTGTGTTGCTGTTGTTTTGCTCCGGGCAGGTGTTTTCAATAGGGTATACACTTCATTTATTGGCTAATTAGCCGGACTGTCTGACATTGGTGGTAACCTGTGAGGAGGGAACTCTAAAACTTGACCTTATACCTTCTGCCTCTTTAAACCTCAGGTTGTCGGGGACATCTCCCTTGGGCTAACCTCCCTAAACAGAAAGAACCTCCCCATGGAGGTGACATTGGGTGGGGAAGGTTCCTATTATGCCAGTTTGATCTCTATCCTTTAGCCTATGACCTAAACTACAAATTGCGCGATAATAGGCATAACACTCTGTAATATAATAATGTCCAAAAATGGTGACATTACAATCCTCTTTGCTAGAATATTGCTTGTCCTCGAGCAATAACTAAATCAAACTGTATATGATACCTGGATCCGATATCCATCTGTGTGACCTGTAGTAAGCTGTTCTCAAGACACGCCCCCTCTAAGTGATCACCATACATGATACCCAAATGCTCCTGATGAGTAGAATGATCATGTGCACCCACTCCTCGGTCAACTCACCAAGCAACCACTCCACTCGGATCTCAACCCCATCAAACTCCAAACTACCTAGCACTCCAATCCATGGATCCCATATCAAGATGTGAACTGCAATGCCCTGTGAAGTATAGTCTTGTAAGATATCAACACCATGAGTCTCCTACAAATAACACATGGCCTCCACCCGAAATGAGTCTGACCTCCAAGACCATACCAAACCCAACATGGCCTCCACTGACTGAACGTGCTACTGCCATAGTGAGGTACTATCAAACCTCAACGAATCACCAACAAGTGACGTGCTCCCCCCAAAACTGAATCTCAATGGAAAATCAAAGTGATTTTCCCCTGCAAAGATCTACTCGCCTCCATCAGTCAATGAAATGCCCTGCCCTGTAATCCCAGGGTCCCATGCTAATCTCTGAAAGGGACCATCATGCTGACGCTTCACTACTCTGATCATGACTGTCTTCCCAACGTATACATACTGGATTCCCCACTCCTGGATCCTCATGCTAGCATACCTGTGATAGTTGGGCCTGCTATCAAGAAGATGAACTTGTAAAGGTATCTCTGTGGAACCAAAAATCTGCCCATCCATTGATTTTTCCATTTAGTTTATATTTATAGGTTTTCTAAAGTTTTTTTCTATTATTAATGGGTTTTGGGTTGAATTGATATCAAAGACATGAGGTATATTATCAAAGACAATCAAAAGTATGTTGACCATACCGTATCCGTACTGTATTAAAAATTTCCCGAATTTGGTACTCCTGTCGAATTTTTGTACAACAAAGGCTAATATGATTGACTCTTGCTACTATGGTTGTTACCTTGTGGGGCTCTGGGTTGACTAATTTGTGGGGTTCCACTAACCTTGTCATGTCTACTCTCACCTAATGATGAAAATATAAGAGGATTTAAAAGGGACTACCTTGATAAAATACAATGTTGCCAGAGCATGGAGCGAAGCGGGAACGTTTCGAGAGCGTCTGTTATATATATATATATATGTATTGCGTTTATATTAAAAAAAACATCAAAAAAGTCAAATTAGCTGCAGAATATATGAAACCATGCATATTTGTACATTAATATAGATAGAAATAGCATCCATAGTACATCAATGATTAATCATTCCAGCATCAACCATATAGATTCTAACAATTACAAACTTACAAACCAACATACAAAATTTTAAGCCATATAATAGAAAGTAGACCATTAACTTATGGAATGAAATCAATTATCCATAATCCAGCAACTATTAACAATAACATGAGTCATGACCAACAATGTCTACACGAATATGATTATACAGGTTGACATCTCTAGGCTCAACAATGTCTTTAATCTGCCCCAGCATGCTATCCATTTGCTCATACACCTCCCCAATGGTTGGCCGATCTGAATCTGCAAACTTGATCGTGTTATAAATTGGCTTGGTGAATTGCAAAACATACCGACCTGTGACCAAAACTGAATGTCAAGAACTGTCTCCTTCACTGCATTAGCACCTTCTCTATCAATGCTCATTTCATCCCATGCATCACTCATCACCATAGAACCCAAAGCTTGTCTCACCTTCAATAGGCGCCTAAAGGTGAGGTGATGAATAGCAAATCTAGTTTTTGCAATCTTAAGTAGTTACAACCTAGAATAAGTGCCATAAAAGTAATTGACCCTTGTATGACATGTGACAAATTTGATGAGTTTTTCCCTCTTTTGTACAAGTCATTAATCCATACACATTCTTTATGTTTGACAATATCATGCATCAAAAGGTTCAAGGTGTGCACCAAACACCCAGACCAAAAGATGTGTGGATGAGCTCGCTCAATGATTTTCCTTGCTCCCTTACAGTTTGCTGCATTATTAGTGATTACATGAATCACATTAGAAGGACCAACATCATTAATGGTTTTCAATAGGATCTTTGCAATGTTTTTAGAAGATGCAATGATTGAGGAGGAGTCATGTGCTGCAAGAAACACTGAACCGGTAGCAGAAACACCAAGAACATTGATCAAATGTTTGTTTCTAACATTTGTCTAACCATCCGATACAATCGATACCCTAAAGTCCCCCCAATCATCTGTAAACCATTTTAGAGCTCTTTGAATTTTTGCTCTTTCCCTGTCAAGTAACATAGTTATGGATTTCTCATAGTAGGGGATCTTGTATCCTTTGGGGGCTTCATTGATTCCCTTGACAAGATCATGCCAATAGGGGGGGTGAAGCACATTGAATGGGATACCACAAGGATAGAGAAATCGGACCACTTATGCATCCATCTCATCCCTACCTCCAATATCAAGGAAATCTGCTATTGTTCCTCTAGATCCATAGGTTCTAGAACCATAAGGAGATGGAGATGTGTTGCCACCAAATTTAGATGAGGCATTGGAGTGAAGCTTTTGTTTTTTACCACGCGTTTTTTGTGCAGCTTCCTCTATCTTTATGTATTTTTGTCTCTCTTCCTTGGACACCTTAGGGAAAACTGTGATCCCAATGGCCTCCTCACTGTCATCACTATCCATTACACCACAAAGATGCCTCCTCACATGAGTATACGAACTGGCAAAAGGTTTTCCATTATGACAATCACGAGGACAAAAAACACCACCTTTCCCCTCAACTTTTGTCACAAATTTCCACAAGGGTGTTGATGCAACTTGACCACCTTCACTACCCTCTTCACTTTCTTCATCCTCTTCAAACCCTTCACCATCTTCATATTCTAGATCATCATAAGAATGACCACCATCCTCTTCTTCCCTAGGATGCCTATTCCTCGCCAAGACCATGAGAACCAAAAAAGGAATGATAAACCAAAAGAAGACGATTTTCCTCAAGTTTTATATGAACAACCTGCAATGAAATGAGGGAGAAGGAATGGGAAAGAGTAGGAGAGGAGAAAAAAACCATAAACATTTAACAAAGTTAACCTAAAGAAATGAGGGATTGGGGTTTGGGCTCACCTCTTTAGCTCTTGAAACTTGAAAGCTGAAACTTGAGCTAGATGGTTTTCTTTGTTCTCTCCTCCAAGCTCCTCTTTGCTAACTCTTCTAAGCTCTCATTTGCTCTCTTCTCCTCTCCAAGCTCAAGCAAACATAGATGAAAGAATGAGGAGAATGGAGAGGGAATATCTCCTTTATTCTCCTCCTTTCATTCCCCTAAACCCTAAGCCCAGGGTAGGACCCACCCTTTTCATAAATTATAATTTTGTTTTATAAAAATGTCCTTTTTTGGTTATGTGCGGAAGCGTCCAGGTCTCTCGCTAAAGTGCACATGAAGCGTGTCCAGAGTTACTTGAGAGTGGGCTCCAAAAATTCAGCAGCGATGCTCCAAAATTGGCAAGGAGTGACCATGAGTAGGCTAGGGTGCGCTCCAGGATATTTGGAGCGTGCTATAAGGCTAGCTTTCTAGGCGTTCCCACTTGGAGCGGGCTTTCGAGCTTCGAAAAGGGGGGGGGAGGGGGCATCCTTGGTAACCTTGATAAAATAAATTAAACTAACTTCCAGTTAACCCTCCTTACACCTCTTGAAATAAAAGGGAAAGGGGATAAAACCCTGAAGCAGGAAGTACCTATGTAGCATTTGACTACCAATCTGAGGTCAAGGACTAACACTTGTGATGGCGCATGTATTAGATGGAACTAGTAGAAATAAAGGCAAGATTATTAAAATGAGACTTCCCCATCAATTATATCAATAATTGTAGAGAACAAAAGTAAAATAGTCTTTGACAATACACTCCTTAAAATGAGAACATATTGGTTTTTGACATCGTCATTTTCTCTCCTTATTCATAGCATAACTCAAGTTACATATGACCTGTGACCTCAACATCTTTGATATGACTTGTGACCTGCTAGATCTCAACAAAAATTATTAGTAATCATTTGTGGTGGTGATATCACACTTGGCTCATATATGATATAATGAAATGAAAAGTAAGCAAGCATATATACAAACGGAAATACAACTACTCTAGCATGAAATGCAGATGGTATATACAATAAATGCAAATTCCTACCTACTTACCATTCTATCAGGATGTCACCGTTCAGGGCATTGTATGGATATGATGCACCCTCCTTTCTGGAGATTGTGTTTGGGGACAACAGGGTCCCGGGGGCCAAAGACTGGGTGGAGGAGAGTCAAAGGATTCTGTAGTCAGCGAGGGAGAGCTTGCAGATGGCTCAGAACCAACAGAAGATATATGTAGACCGACACAGAGTCGAGCACAGTTTTGAGGTAGGGGATTTGGTTTTTCAACGATTACAACCATACAGACAATCCTCCTTGAAGAGGAGCGGAGCAGAGAAGCTAAAGCCGAAGTTTTATGGGCCATACAGAGTCATCAGGAGGATAGGCGAGGTGGCATACAAGCTAGAGCTATCGGAGGGTAGCAAGATTCATAACGTCTTTCACGTCTCTTGCCTTAAAAAGGCCGTGGGACAACATATTAGTATTTCAGAGGAGTTTCCACCCTTGGATGAAGAGGGCCAGTTGGAGCTAGTGCCGGAGGAGGTACTAGACCCGAGAGAGCACAGGTTGAGGAGCAGGGTCATTAGGGAGTGCTTGGTTAGATGGAGGGGTCTTCCAGTGGAGGATGCCACATGGGAGGGAGAGCATATTTTGCAGCGCCTAGGATTGATGTTGCTTGAGGTCAAGCAATCTCGGGAAGGGAGGACTGTGATGTTTCGTTCCCAAGAGTAGGCCAACAGGGAGTGACTTAGTAGTCTATGTGTTCCCGTAGAGTATAGTCAGGCACAAACAGGGAACAAAAGGGAGAAATAAGGGTGATTTGGTGGCTAAACGATGAATTAAGCCAAAAAGCATAGGAAAAGTCACTTAAGCCCAAGTCAACGAAGAATTAGAACGAAAAAGTGCTAAAGGGGGACTTAATTAATTAATTATTCACCTTAGGAGGAAAAGCGCCTAGCTTAAGAGAGGTCAATGGTGAATTAGATCGGGAAGAGTATAAAGGGAGGAATTCGACCTAATTCCTCATTATGCATTGTTATGATTTGATGTTGAGAGTTCCCAGAGGAGGAAGAGATTCGACTTCTATTGCTTTGTGGATTTTTGGAGGAAACCACCACCATTGATCGGTTTCGGTGTTGAGAGACACTCCCTAGCCCATTGGAGATACCATCCAGGTATTTCACCGTGCTATTCAGGAGTATCCAGTTATCAGTGTTGCACAACTTAGCCAGTGGGGGCGCAAGTTCAGATAGAGGGTTTGTGTAGCTGCACGAGATCAGAGCTCGGATTGCAGTTTCCTTCGAAGACAGTTGAGATCTAGCCAGGGCGCATAGATTGAGCCACTTCCTATCATATTTGGACGGTGGAAACCTTCAGAGCGCATCATTCAGCCATTTAGGGCGCAACTCTTTTGGAAGGATAGTTGGGGTTATAGACGAAGCATCATAGCAGATCTGGGGAAACCCTTCTGACCCAGTTCCGGATTTGGCGAGGCGAACGTTTTGAGTCCTATAGCAGTCGATTCCATTGGTGGAATCATTTGGGGCGCATCCAGAGAGCCCAGGAGGTGTGCAGACCCCTAAGGGAGAGATCCATAGCATCAGAGGCCAGATCTGTCATCCGACAGTCACCAGTATTATTCTAGAGGCCAGGGTGCTTCTATTGGGACAATTTCCAGCTCATTTCGATGGGTATAACCTTTCGGACGAGTTTTCCAGTTTGTAGCGGTTACCGTGCTTCTCCGGAACCGTTGATTTTGCCGATCTATCCGTGCATGCATCAGATCTGCCTTCATCTTCTGATCACGGGTATTTTATATTATTTGCTTGTATTTTAGTGACGATCCATGAGATCTAACTGAAGACTATGTTCTATATTTCCAGTATTTCATTGTATTTCCATGCTTGAATCTCATAATACATATTATTGGGCGACTGATGTTCTTTATTTCCGCATGCATCATATATATATTGTTTAAACCATAACATATAACATGCACATGCAACAACCACGAAACATCTCAAGCACATAACTAAAACCCATCTAGAAACCCCCAGAGTATCAGATCTGAAGATAAAACGCATCTAGAAACCCCCAGTGTATCAGATCCGTGAGACAGAACACTAGATCCGCAGTAGATATCCTGATCAGTTGGATCAGGCATATTTCGGTGGTATCAGAGCTTTAGTCCTGCCAACCTGTGACTAAAGACGATGAGTACAACAAAAGACCCATATGGCCGTAAGCACGTAGGTGACGAATATGTCACTTACAACAGGCACAAAGAAAGAAGGCCTAGGCCTGACTTTCCTCCTTTCCCTCCCAGTTCAGAGGAAGAGGAAGAGGGACATAGAGAAGCAGAGAGAAGAGCAGAGCGTGAGGCAGAGAGGATGCTAGGAGACAGATATGAGCGACCAGTGGGCAGTGGTAAGGCCCCCATGGATCCAGAGGCAGCCTTCATGCAGGTTATCAGTGATATGTTAGCTAGTCAGCGGACCATGTCTCAGTACTTGGCTCAGGTGGCTGATAGATTGGCTATGGTGGGCATCCCGGGCACACAAGCCCCACATGCAGCACAGGGGAACTCAGGGACAGGCAGTAGACCCCAGTCACCCACTCGCACATACACCTCTGCGAGTAGGATTCCCTGACCTTTGTTTCCCAGTTTCCAGAGGTCACCCCCAGTAGCAGCACARAGACSACCCACTCACGTACAGAACATTGTAGAGTATCAGAGGGAGTATGCAACATTGGGCCGTGACTTCCATCAGGATATAACCTTAGTCGAGTATTGTGGACTCAGACCTAGGAACCGCCCCAAAGARCCACAAAGAGGAGGGYCGCAGYAGGGGCATAACATTGATTTCATCTGAAAAGTTGGTAAACTCACCATACCTTCTTTCGACGGATCGTCCAAATACACTGCCRGAGCTTGGGTATAGAAGCTAGACACCTACTACAAGCTCAACCAGATGATCGAGTCAGAGGCCATCAATTTCGCTACCTTACACTTGGAGGGTGAGGCACACGAGTTGTGGTATCATGGATTGGTGACATTGGGCCACAGTCGCATCACCTCCTATAGAGAGTTCACAGAGAGACTCATGGATAGATTTGACAGGAGGGATCTAGAGATCCATTTCAGAGATCTAGCCCAGTTCAGACAAACTGGCACAACAGAGGCATTCATCTCAGAGTTTCAGAGGGTAGCAGTGGTAGTGACAGAGATATCCGAGCCCCGACTGATCATGTTATTAACAGAAGGGCTCACAAAACCCTTGAGAGGATGGGTGAAGGCATACCGACCTCACACCTTGCAGGATGCCATCCTACACATTAGAGATTTGGCAGACTCCGTGCCGAAAACTAAACCCTTTGTACCACAGAGAGACAAGGATCAAAAGAATCCTCAAAGAGAATGGAAGGGTAAGCCCAAGCTGGATGATGATACAAGACGAGAGTTGATGAGGAAGAAGCTTTTCTTCTCTTGTAGAGACCCTTGGGTCCCAGAGCATAGATGCATGGGAAGAGACAAATCCACTACATTGAAGTGGAATTAGACAGTGAGGAGGAGGATGAAGATATTGGGGCACGGGCAGACAATGATTCAGAGGATGAGACCACTCATGAGCCAGAGCAGTAGTCGAAGAAACCTCAGATACCGGTAGGGGCACAACCCAAGGAGGAGACAAAACCTTGTAGAGAGGTGAAAGGGGGAACCATATCCACCCTTTCAGGAGTACCCAGGTACAACACTCTTAGGCTCAAGGGCCTTGTACAGGGGCAATGCATGACCGCTTTAGTTGATGGTGGGGCCACCCACAACTTCATAGATGTGTCTTTAGTAGCCAGGAGGGGGTTACGCACCGAGGAGTTTGAGGGATTCCACGTAGCAGTGACAGATGGATACATGATGACATGTTTGGACATGATCCCAGACCTAGAGGTCAAACTAGGCAACTACACCTTGACAAACACCTTCTATGTAGTTGACCTATCAGATACTGATGTCGTGTTAGGGGTACAGTGGTTATATTCATTGGGGGAGATTGGGTTTAACTATTAGATGTTGACCATGAGCTTCAAAGATGCCAGTGGATTGAGAGTTGTGCTGAGAGGCATGTCTACAGGGGCACCTTGAGCAGTATCGACAAAAAGGATGGAGCAGATTTTTCATCACGGTGATGTGGCCTACACAACAGAGTGTTTGATCACCACGCGTAAGGATTCAGAGGGTAGGGAGCATTACCATCCACAAATCAGAGAGCTTCTGAGCCAGTATGAGCCAGTATTTGGGTCTATACCACCAGGGAGACTGCCCGACAGGGGATTTGAGCACACGATTGAGTTATAGGCAGGGGCTACACTAGTTATCACAATGCTCTATAAGCACCCCAAGAAATTGAAGGACAAGATTGAGAAAACAATCAAAGAATTGCTTGCAATGGGGCAGATCAAGCCCAACATGAGTCCTTTTGCATCTTCAGTCGTTCTGGTACTGAAGAAGGATGGCACGTTACGGATGTGCATCGATTACAGAGCGCTCAACAAGAAAACGATCAAGAATCGGTACCCCATTCCACACATAGATGAGCTGATGGACAAGTTACATGGGGCAATTTTCTACACTAAGATTGATCTACGGTCAGTATACTATCATATCAGCATCAAGGAGCAGGACATTCAGAAGACAACATTCCGATGCGATTTCAGACACTTTGAGTTCTTGGTCATGTCGTTTGGATTGACCAACGCACCGACCACTTTCCAGTCTTGCATGAACCACATATTTAGAGGACAGTCTAGGAAGTACCTTCTGGTATTCTTCGATGATATACTGATCTACAACAAGAGATGGGATGAGCATC
>ML796019.1:151276-164664 GCA_009831015.1 Picea engelmannii | reverse complement strand
AAAACTTTGTTGTATTAACCCGCGCGCGCAACATAATATGACATGGTCGTATGTTGATTCAATGGAACCACGGGTCGGGGCTAAGCCCTGGCCCGCGCCCCTTTCCACATAATACAATATGTAAACATAAATATATGTTTGAAGGTATAGCTAACAAGGAACATCGGGTGACATGATGGTTAGAAGAGTATTGTTAAGGCGTATGCTATGGGAGGTCTGGGGGTCGAACCCCGGGGCCTCCATTAGTTTTTACACAACAAATATAAACCAACCAACGAGGGACACGTGGCGCCCAAGCATTGGGCCACGTGCCCTCATACCATTCGCTGCCAACGAGACACGTGTCAACACCCAATTTTCCAACAACCGTCCAATCAACAATTGCCACATCATCACCGTACGATCGTACAGTCCTACCACGTCACCGTACGGACTGTACGGACAGGTACAGTCAGCATCCCAAAATTTTGCCTATTTCGCTTGGCGGACAGATCACGATAACTCCTTCATACGGACTCCGTTTGCGAAAGTAAATATACCGCCAGAATTAGGAAGACGAGATGGACGAAATGACACTGTTTTCGTCGCATTCCGATCACTTTGAAAATTGAGCAAAATTTGATCCCCTGATCAATTTTGGTGTGTAACAATAGGCCAAGTATATTGATGAGAACTTTAAAGAGATATTTACAATCATGGATGGTGTTGTAGCAACTTCTCCAAGTCTTCATCATCAAGCCCTTGCACGATGCTACCAAGATCATAAGTTTTCCCCCTTTCTCCATGGAAAACCATCATTATATAGGATTTGGAGGCTTAACCACCATGGAGAAGATCACTCATAAGATCCACTAAAAAGGGATCTCCAATATTTTTAGGGAGAAAATATCTCTCAAGTTCCACCAAATTAGGATTTTGGTTTGAGAAAATATCTCAACCATCCATGAGATTCTCAACCTCTCCTTGAAAATAGGAAACTAAATGTGAGGGGGATTCTCACACTAAATTAATTTCCTTTTTATGAATATTAATAAATAATTCATGTGCACATAGTATTTTTACCTTCATATAATATATTTCTCCTCCACATTGACTAGGGATTGTGACAAATGTTCTTTCATGGTGTCAGTGTATGTGACACTTTTATGACACTTTCGACACTTAGGGTGAGGTACTTAAGTGTGGAATTTTGGTGTGTAACATATTGACCCCTAAAGTGTGAGGTTAGAAGAGAAACTGATGACTGAAACACTTTACAGTTCTTCAATGCAAGGGCGTGGAGTTGGAGAACCTAGAAGAAGCTGCAAAAAACCATCAAACAACATTAATATATTTTCCATTTCCAAGGAAGGCATACCTATGCTTAGAATACGAGATGACTCAAAGCACAATCATCGACCAATACACTATGGATCCATGAAAAATATTGATTAAGGATATGGCCACCAAAGATACAAAGTGGATCCATACCTCCATGACATGAACTGATCATAGCCACAAATAATACATAGTGGAGATATGAGATGATCAAACATAGCCACAGACCAATACAATGTGGATCTATGTGATAGTATATATGTCAGCATGCTCAAATGATCTCCTTTGCAGTCTAGGAAAATAAGATAACAGAGTGAACGCTCAACCTAGGGTCTTCGTCCCAATCCCAATGTGGTATGAATCTAGACATTTGAATAGATGATTTGATGTCAAACATGGTAGAAACCACTTGGTTACCGATCATTGAGGTAAATCGTTAACAAGTGTGAGGGAAATCACCAATGATGTCAACGACTCCCAAGGTACCCTATTACATTCTAGTGAATGTGAATAAATGAGTTGAAGTCAAACATTCGTGGAGTCATCCTATCAGAGGTCAATGATGTAAAACTACTATCGAAAGTGAGGAGGCCTTTCATTGACGCATGTAGGTCCGAACGTGTTAGTACTGAGAGTCACCCTCATATTGCAAGAGGATAAGCCCAGTACCCATCCAAATTTTTTTTGGATGTTGGTTTATGTGTGGAGGTCAAATGGACAAAACTCAGTACAAGAATGATTTTAACACAGAAACTAGACAAGCAATGCACAGGGAAGTGAGGGCCTCATTAACTTCAATCAGTGATTTGAGTTTAAGTGTGAGAAGAAGAAAGACCTAGTGAGAGAGGTGAACAAGACTGCTATGGGCATATGGTTTTCAAGCAGCTTAGTGAAGAAAAACTCAGGCTCAAGAGCACTCTTGAACTCAAGTTTCAGACACTGAAATATGTCACAGAAGCATAATAATCAAACCTACATTATCATGCAACTACGACAACTCAACTGGATCCTCCATGCCCGAGCCTTTCAGCGTAAGAGGGAATAAGATAACAAGGAAGCTCACTAAAACTAGTCACAACAATACTGTAATCAAACCTACATTACAATAGAACTACAACCCTCGATTAGATCCTCCATGCCCGAGTGTTTTAGCATAGTTTTTACAAAGAGATGAGAGAAGTTGACTTCTATTAATGCGAAAGTATAAAGTTTGATACATCACCCGAGAACAACTTAGGCGTCAAAATATTACAAAAATAGGGAGCTCGGCTCAACCAGTTGACGACCCTAACAAAATCTTGAACTGATCTATTTATACTCATATCACTCCAAAAACTACCAAGGGTGTGATCTGGCCATTCCATTCAAAGTCCTTCATCTGCGCCTTCCTCTGTCAGACTGTGCATGCATCCTCTTGTCAGACGCAAACTCAACTCAACATGGGCTGGCAAGAAAATCGCTCATTGTGGTACCTCGGGTTGGCAATTATGTCTCCATGGCCAAATCCTCCATGATTTATATTTATGGAATAGGTTGAGGTTTCAACCACCACTCCTTTTTCATTAAATGATCTCTCATCGGGATCAGGATGAGGTTCAACGCCCAGGGGGATTCCACACATTTCTCTCAGATCTAACGCTTTATAAGCACGTGATTGCAGGGTCGTCAAAGGTGGTTTGGACCCAGACTACTTTTGAGCCTGCATTTCACCACTAACTGCCACGCAGCTCCTATGCTATACCACGGTTTCGATTGCGGGACCACTCAAGAATTTTATCTTTTGAGCATGTTGCATCCCTGCAATGGAGCGTGTCCATTGATCTGGCCCCAATCTGCTATCTAGGCACCCCCGCTAAAATTAGCACCAACGCTAAATCTTATCTGCATGCCAACTTTAGGATTATTCTAATTGCGCTCGGAGATGGCGCTACCTTTTGCATTGAACAAGAACACTTCCTGGAGGAGGATCTTCCGTAGCCAACGGGGTGGCCTAACGTCACTATGTTGACATGTCGCGGACGGAGGGGTGACATGTGTCACTTGAAAATAGGTTGAAGACATGTCCGAAAATGATTGAAATGAGTGCCATGTGTCAGCACTAGACAGATGCCATGTGTCAGCACTAAATGAATGCCATGTGTTATGACTGATAAGGGTGCCACATGTCTACACTGACGACTACCACGTGCTTTGGACTTATGAGCTCAAGAGGCGTCTGCATGTAGAGCTGGCATAAATATGGGCTCGGAGTGACATGGTGACCTGAAGCGAATGATGAAGCTTCGAAGTGAATGATGATCGTCGATCTGAGAAAGACGTGTGGCACTTGATCTGCAACTCTGGGGCTTCTACCTAGCCACTACTCCTCGCACAAATTTGACATGTCGAATACATGTGAACTGTTGATTTGATCGCGATCTACAATCTGGGAAAGCCCCATCTATGCTGCCACACATCACTCTTGGATGGACCCTACTTCATGCTGTGGAGATCGACGACTCACAATTACTTTGGGAGTTCGGGCTTCGGGCCTTTCCAACGTATAGCTCTTTTCAATCCTCCAAAGTGCCAAATTCCAAAGTGAGAGATCTAATGACGCCTGGCCCTTTGATCTGGACGACCAAGATTTTCTTCGAGAGTTCAGGCTTCGGGCCTTCTCTTTTTCTTTCTTGCGCAATCTTCCAAAGTGTTGAAATCTGAAGTGAGAGATCCGGTGACGCGTGGCCTCTTGATTTGGACGACTGAGATTTACTTCGAGAGTTCGCGCTTCGACTCTTCAAGACCTTGGCACACTCCTCAATTGGAAAATCCCACTATGACTTTTTCCGCAGCTCATATCTGGAACGGCGTGTCCCCTTGATCGATGGCCCATATTTGATCTGGGTTTCGGGACTTCATACCTTTCTGGATGAATAACTCTTACAATCCTCCAGAGTCCCGATTTCTGAAATGTTTCCCTACCGTCGATCTCTCCCCAATGAGATCCGACGACCCAAACTTAACCTTTTCTTGATCTTTAATTCTGGGGCTTCTAATTGACGCTAAAACTCGTGCAACTTTATAATTCTGAATAACCGGGGGCCGCTAAACTGAACCTCGCATGGGATCCCCGCCGTTAAAATCTGAACCTGTCTATTTTCTTGTGTTTTGAGCCCGAAATGGACTATTCTGAAAGTTGCGCTTTGTGCTCATGGATGTTAATTGTACAAACAAAGGACTTGGATGACCCGATGTGATTTCAATCAAAAGAAAAAAAATGACCGACAATTTGGACCAAAAATCACGATATGCATTCATCTTTTAAAGAAAACAATGAAACCTTGAGCCGAGGATCAGTCAAACAAGATGCTAAGGAAAACCAGATCATTGATCAGAAAGGGGAAGGACTTTATCAATTAGAAGGGGGGGGGGGGACCTAGGAATGGTGTGCGGAAAAGAGAGAGGTGGAGCAGGGATGAAGAATTGGGTTTTCTCAACAAACACATACGGTCTTTGATAACTTTATGTGATAACATTCGGCTCCACAGGGGATGGCATGCTCCCTGCGAGCTGCTAAGAACGTGTAGTTCCAATGCCTTATCTTTTGGGTTATGGAGTCACTCATTAATATTGAAAATAAAAGAAAGTGGTAATTACAATGGTGGAAATCCAATCATGACTTAGATGAGATACTTTTTCAGAAAATGCCCATTGACAGGGCCACCCAAAACTTCGAAATCCTCCAAGTTCTACAATCTATAAGTGTTGTTTGGAAATACCTCAAAAATCTTGAAGGGACCAATCCATAAGGATTTTAATTTACCATGTTTTCCTTTGTCTTGCTTGGGGGCATCCCATTTGAGCACTATATCTCTCAGTTGAAAATATTCCTTGCTTTCCCCTTTGTCAAAAGCTCGTTTTATTTTTTGTTGATGGTCCTGAGCTTTATCAAGCAGTTGCTCCCTAGTCTGTTGTATTTCTACAAACTATTGTGTTCTCCTGACCATATCATCAGGTTCTCCTTGGTAGTCTCGGAGGAATTTGGCCATAGGAAAGGCATGTTGAGTAGGAAAGATAGCCTCAACCCCATACACAAGCTAAAAAGGGGACATGCCAAGTGACCTTTTGGTTGTAACTCTGTCAACCCATAATGCAAACTTCAGCTTTGAATCCCAGGATTTCTTGTTGTCTTCTAACAACTTCTTGATGATCTTTATGAGACTTTTGTTGGAGGACTCTGCTAGACCATTTCCCTAAGGGTAGTAGGTAGTAGAATGGAGTATTGTAATCCCATACTGCTCACATAACTTTATTAATGGTTCATCTCTGAAAGAGGCAGCATTATTTATAACAATCCTGCTTGGGCAGCCAAATCTGGACATGATATCTTCGAGGAAGCTTATGATTACCTTGTGGGAGGCACTCCTTTTAGGGATGGATTCTATCCATTTGGTAAAATCATCAGTGGGAGTCAAAATCCACTTGTGTTGGCTACTTGAGGTTGAGTGGATCTCTCCAATGAAGTCAAGACCCCATTGTTGAAAAGGTCCAGAAACCATTACAGGTTTCAAAGGAAAATATTTGAGCTACTGCTTTCTAGAAAAATTTTGACACTTAGCACAAGCTCGAATCTTTGCACAAACATCAATAAAAAGGTTGGGCCAGAAATACCCAGCTCTGAGGATCTTATAAGCTGTGGTGCTCCAAAAATGATGCCCCCCACATGATCTATCATGAAAATCAGTCATATCTCTTTGGGCCTCTTGTGGATCCAGACATCTCAGTAGAACTCCCAGAGGATCCTTCTAGTACAAACCTTATCAATGAGACAATATTTGATTGCTTTGAGTTTCAAATCTCTCACCTTGTTTTTGTCCAAACCATCAAGAGGCCTCAACTTCTGTAGAAAATATATGATGTCTTTATACCAGGTGCATTATGCTAAGTCGAGGTCGACATGAGAGTCTTTATCAACAATCTTAGTTTTCTATTTTTTTGAGTGTGTGTTCATGAAATTAACCCCCAACGCCTTACAATTTGATTCAACCAGTAACGTAGCTAAACCTTGGCCTTTCACCAATTTGGTGGGTTTTATTTCTAGATCAAACTCCAGAATTTTGGCAATCCATTTGCTTCTCTTCCCATCTATATAAGGTTGGATCAGTATCTCCTTTACTGAGGCCAAGGGGACATATGAAATAATATTTGAATGCAGAAAATAGATTCTGAAAGCCTTGATGGATTTGACTAGAACATATGTCTACTTCTCCATGATATCATATCTCATTTCTGCATCCCTCAATACTCTGCTGAAAAAGGAAATAGGCTACTTTAACCCCTATGATTTTTTCTGTAGCAAAACAACAACCAATGTATCAGATGAGGAGAAACAAAATATCAGAAACTCCTTAGAATAGTCAGGGATGATGAGCACAGGTGCTTGAGTCAAAGCCCTCTTGATTTGGTCGAAAGAATTTATGGACTCAACAGTCCATTTCACTTTGTTTCCCTTTCTAAGCATGGTTGTAATGTGTTTAACCAACTCAACAAAATTAGAAATGAACCTCCTCAGAAAATTGATTTTACCCAAGAAAGATTGAACCTCTTTTTTAGACCTAAGAAAAGATAAGTTCTTGATGGCCTCTACCCTGCTTGGATCAATTCTCACCCCTTCAACTGACACAATATGATCCAACACTTTCCCCTCTTTCATAACAAATAAGGATTTCTTAGGATTGAGGGAGAGACAAAACCTTCTACACTTCAATAATACTTTCCTCAAATGATGACAATGCTCTTTATTAGACCTTGATAATACTATAATGTCATCCAGATAGATAACTACAAATTTGTCTTTCTCCCCAATAAAGGCAATGTCCATGGCTCACTGGAAGGTTGCTTCTGCATTCATCAATCCAAGAGGCATTTTAGCATACATGAATGTTCCCCAAGGAGTAGTGAAGGTTGTCTTCTCTCTATCTTCAGGAAGGACGAAAATCTGATTATAGCCAAAGAAGCTATCAATCATAGAAATCTTATATGAACTAATCGCTCTCTGCATAATGTGTTCCATCTTTAATAAGGGGTAATTATCTTTTTTGGAGCTTCTATTCAAATTTTTGAAATCAACACACAATTTGATTTCCCCATTTGTCTTCCTCACAGGCACCAAGTTAGCCACCCATTCTAAATATATTAAAGGAATGATGATCTGGGCATCCAAAATCTTCTTTAATTCCTTTTCCATAATAGGCAGTAGCATAGGGTTTATCTATCTGAGTTTCTTCCTAAAAGGTTTGGCGTATTCTTTCAAAGGGATTTTGTGTTCAATGATGTTGGTGTCATATGTTCTCAAATCTTTATACTTCTAGGCAAACACATTAGCAAACTCCTTCAGAAGCTTGACATATTCAACCCTTTTCTCCTTTGACAAACTTCTAGAAAATTTGACATATTTTGGGTCTTCCTCCGTTACCAAATTGCATTCTGTCACATCAACATTTTCATTTGAACATTTAACCTTCACAACAACATCATTTATGTCAAACAATCTCTCCAAAGGGACTAGTCCCTTTGGAATATGGTTACTAGGAAATTGAACAATATGATGGTCAACAATTTTATTAAGAAAATCATCAGCATGAAGGCCTTATTCAAAATCCTGATCCAGATCAATATGAAAATCATAAAATTCATCCACAGTCTCAAGAAACATTTTTATCTCAAGATCATCCTCAAAAACCTTCTAATGTTTGACATTGTCAGGAATAGAGGGTTTGTATTTTACTTACACCTCATACTTGAGATTTGGGGGCAAATGGACCCTAAAATTACTTGTTGAGAAAGCCAAAAAATCTTCCATAGAGTTCTCCTCCCTTGGAACAAATGAGATATTAAAATCCAAGAAGAAACTATCAACAAGATCCCAAACTTCATTTATGTAGGCCCTTAACTTGGGGTGCTTAGCCTGATACAGATTTTTGACCTGATGTACGATTAACTCATCATCTCTAAATACTGCTAGCTCCTCAATGTTCATGTCTTTGGCAACTCTCAAACCCAAAAAAAGAGCCTCATATTTGTCCACATTGTTTGTTGTTTCAAATTTGATCTTAAAAGACAGAGATATGGTCTCTTGGGTAGGGGAGATGAAAACTACCCCAGCCCCAACACCTTCCCTGGAAGAGGCTCCATCAAAACAAATTTTACAAACAAATATATTGGAAGGGGGAGCTTCACAAGAGGTGATGGGATGCTTTCTGATTTCAATAGGTGCTTGAGGTCCATCAGTGAGTTGTAACATACTGGTTTCTAGATCAGTGTTTACTGCAAAAATGGGGTGGTTGGTCGGATTTGCTTCATCATTGATAATGTAAGCAAGTTGAGCTTCCATGTAAAACCTTCTATGCTCTCCCCCAAACATAGGAATAGTGGCATATGAGTATCATAGTTTGTATATGCTCCCATTTAATGGCATAGAAAGCTCTTCAATGTAAAGTCTTCTATGCTCTCCCCCATGAACAACAGTCTTCAGCGTAGGATCCCATGGCAAGAAATGTCGAGAGGGAAGATGATTCTCCCACCTCACGAATGTAGAGGTGCCTTGGATGGCCTCGATAGTGGGACCTGTCATGGTTGTTGTTTCCTTGGAATCTCCATACGAAAACATGGTAGTCGAGGGAAGACCGATGTGAAATTTTTGCAAACAAACACGATATATCTGTCAATCATCTAGTATGAAATAGTTTCAAACCCAATCAAATTAAAATATTTTATACCCATTTTCTCTCAAACATCCCAATCTGAAGCTCAGTTGGTTTCAACTTCCCGTGTTCGAGCACATATCCCTCCAGTCTGGGCATGTCCGGTAACTCATCCACGAACATCTCAAGAGATGAAGATACCTTGTGCAAACCCTCATCTGTCATCGAATCTGTAGCATCCTTGAGGACGATGAAACCCAAGAAGCAGAACAAGAATATTAAGACACACCTATTCATCTCCATTATTTCTGTATTCGGCTCTGCAACAACAGACCCTCAATGAGCTGATTTCTGCACACAAAAATCCTCGAATGCTGGAATTAAATGAACTTAATTTGGCTGGACATTATATGCACTGAAGAGTCAGCTAGAGGATAAGATGGGTATGTGGAGGAATGCAATCCGTGCATCTGGTCAATAGAAATGCAGTGAAAAAATGACATAGAATCATAAAGGCGTCGAAACCACTGCAGAGATTAAGTCGATGATAATCAGTGAGCGAGTCTCAATCCTTGGATTGGGTGTAAATGACTGTCATGTCTTTGCAGAAAAGAGATTGTGATGGATGGGTACTAAATAGACAGGGAGAAGGTCTTCAATGGGTTTGTGGTCGACCAGGGCAAGCTTGTTGACGGCACATCCAAATCCTCCATTAATGCCATTAAATGGGAGCATCTACAAACTATGATACTCATGGTTTTGGAGTGCATTTCCCTAACCTAGTAATCAATGAAGAGCCGAGTGGATGGGCCAAGCCATTATGGTTCAAATCCCCTTTTAAATCCACAACCATCCCATCTATACATGCCACTTTGCTCCCATCTCTCCATGTGTCCCTCCATTCGACCCCTTCATATGTAAGCTAAAAGAGTGTTCAAAGTAGATTTATTTTCAATTATTTGATAAAGATTCTTAATGGGTTTTGGGCATATCTAATAAATTATGTTTCATTTTTTTTTAATTGAAAACATTTACTTTTCACCATGCTAGGTTACATAGAGGAAAAACGGAAAAAAAATGTTTGAAGTGAAAAACTTTGTAAAGTTTAACATCTTATGGCTCAAAAAATAAGGAATAGCACAATTAAGGATCATTCACACAAGTTGAGATGTCAAATAAGAAGATGGGAACAACCCAAGGAGCAAGGGAGGAAACATTACGCTCAGTAGATGAAAATGGGGAAGTAAAATATATGCAATGTACTTGCATATGACCATATGGCCAAAAGATGGAATATGTATATGAGATATTGGGAATTATCATTATGATGGATCAAGTGAGAGATGCAATAAGGTTAGTAGAGAAAATGAGATGTAGAGCCAACAAGAAACTAAATTGTTCATGCAAGCCAATGGAATACACCAAGTCCATATTGATGCAACTCTATTTAAGGAGAGACTCAATGGAGTAGACCAAATCCATGTAGATGCAATGGCAAAAGGAGAAACCCAATGGAGTTACCAAGTCCATGTTTTGGATCTTGCGATTACACCACTAATTCTAGTTATAGTAATTCATTACTATACTCTCTTGAAAAATAATACACATAAAACAAACTTAAGTCTTTTATGACCCTTAGCTTCATTGTATCAAAAGGTACAATTTCTACAACTTAATATGAAAGAGATCTCTCAATCTACTCACATCCTTGCCTTTTAAATTATTCTTAATAATAATCAAATACCTTACCTTCAACCTTTTAAACTTTCAAATTCAATCTAATATGGAGTTAAAATGAACCTTATAAGAAAAAGCGTGCTTATTGAGTTGTAAATTCAACAACCAATAAAATTTCAAACAATTTAGTCAACCATAATCATTGAGTTGGACATATAAATATCTCTCCTTTGTATAAAACTACCATCATAGAAATATCTCATTTATATATTAATTGTTGAAAGAGTTTGTGATTATACTTTATAACCTAATTATTTAATAAAAGGTATGGTTTTACTATTTGTCTTTCATAACGAGGTAGTGAACATACAAGGTTTTTTTTATTATTATTTGCTATACCTATAGTGTAACTTGTAATTTAGGTTGAGCCAAAATATGGTGAGTAAAAAATGAAATGAAACCTTTCATAGATTTGGCTTTGATATAGTTTATCTAAACTCAAAAGAAAATAAAAATTAAGTAATTAATTAAATATAATAGTTTTAGTATTAATTTTTAAAATTATTATTTTAAAAGAAAACATATATCAAGAAATAATTTGACATGGTTTAGGTTAATTATTAAAATCTAGTTTAAAGTTTCTTTTTTTTTAAGTTTTTAGAATAATTTCTTCAGCTTGATTGTTTTTTTTATGTTCTCCTCTTGGTTGTTGATATTAGGTTTTTTTTCCTTTTCCTAATTCTCAATCATTGCCTCAAACCCACATATAACATTAGTCAAGCTTTCATATATTTGGTTCAATTGATATAATTTGTACATGATTTCCCTCTTACATTTCAATTTGATTTAAGTATTTTTTGTCTTGTCTCAGGGACCTAGGGATTTACCTCTTCATCCACTTGGTGGTGTGATGCATTTCCTCTTGTCTATCTGACCCTCTTAGATTTGTAAAGAAACATGAGTTATATTATTTTGTTGTCTATACTGTTGATGTCATCACTCTAGTATTGGAGAGCCTTAAGCTCTAGTTGGCATGGGATTTATAGTTCCTCGACCTACATCTACAAAGACCCTATTTAGAGTCCCCAAGCCCCTTTCCATTTTCATCTCCCATTTTCAATACCCCCAAAAATTTGATGGGCTCTCTCCACTCACGGACCAACGTCGAACTAGAATTCTTAGATTAATATCTTTGACTAGAATTCCTCACCCAAGAGTTGTGCCCTTTCTCTTTTTGCGTAGAAAAATTACCAACCACCCTCTCAACAAAATTATATATTGTCGCCCACCTCCCCTCCCCCAATGGAAAGAATTACTCCCCCATCTAGGCTTGAATTCCCCTAGTCCTATCCAACTCCTCCATTAATGCCATTAAATGGGAGCCTCTACAAACTATGATACTCATGGTTGTGGAGTGCATTTCCCTAACCTAGTAATCAATGAAGATCTGAGTGGATGGGCCAAGACATTATGTCTCAAAGCCCCTTTCAAATCCACACCCATCCCATCTATACATTCCACCTTTCTCCCATCTCTCTCCATGTGTCCCTCCATTTGACCCCTTCATATGTAATTTAAAAGAGTGTTCAAAGTATATTTATTTTCAACTATTTGATAGAGATTCTTAATGAGTTTTGGGCATATCTAATAAATTAAGTTCGATTTTTCTTTTCCAAATGAAAACATTTACTTTTAACCATGCTAGGCTACATAGAGGAAAAAAGGAAAAAACAACTATTTGAAGTGCAAAACTTTGTGAAGTTTAACATCCTATGGCCCAAAAAATAAGGAATAGCACAATTAAGGATCATTTCACACAAGTTGAGATGTCAAATAAGAAGATGGGAACAACCCAAGGAGCGAGGCAGGAAACATTACCTTGAGTAGATGAAAATGGGGAAGTAAATTATATGCAATGTACTTGCATATGACCATATGGCCAAAAGATGGAATATGTATATGAGACATTGGGAATTAGCATTTTGATGGATCTAGTGAGAGATGCAATAAGGTTAGTAGAGAAAATGAGATGTAGAGACAACAAGAAAGTGAATTGTTCATGCGAGCCAATGGAATAGACCAATTCCATATTGAGGCAACTCTATTTAAGGAGAGACTCAATGGATTATACCAAGTCCATGTTGATCCAATGATAAAAGGAGAAACTCAATGGAGTTACCAAGTCCATGTTTTGGATCTTGCGATTACACTACTAATTCTAGTTATAGTAATTCATTGATATACTCTCTTGAAAAATAATACACATACCATAAAAATAATTATTTTATGACCATGAGCCTCATTGTTTCACAAGGCACAATTTCTACAACTTAATATGAAAGAGATCCCTCAATCTACTCACATCCTTGCCTTTTAAATCATGCTTAAGAATAATCAAATACCCTACCTTCAACCTTTTAAACTTCCATGTTCAATGTAATTTGGGGCTAAAGTGAGCCTTATAAGAAAAAACGTGTTTGTTGAGTTGGAAATTCAACAACCAATAGAATTTCAAAGAATTTATTCAACAATAATCATTGAGTTGGACATATACAAGTCTAGAATTATAGTGTCATGTTTATATTTGACAATATTTAACCATATGTACACCTCAGTCTAGTTATGATCATGGTAAGATCTATGTATATTAAATATTTTTGAAATGATCAATATGAAATATTGTATATTATTATTAAGTATGTTTTTATTGTA
>ML796019.1:85280-120132 GCA_009831015.1 Picea engelmannii | reverse complement strand
GAACTCCTACTCTACAAGATTAAATTAAACAAAACCATCTACAAAGATTGAAAGAACAGTAGACAAGCACATGCAATAATACACAAACTTGAAGAGAATAGGTGTTACACACCAAAATGCCACACTTAAGTATCTCACCCTAAATGTCGCAAGTGTCATAAAACTGTCACACACACTAACACCATGAAAGAACATTTGTCACAATCCCTATTCAATGTGGAGGAGAAATTTATTATATGAAGGTCAAAATACTATGTGCACATAAATTATTTATTAATATTCATAAAAAGGAAATTAATTTAGTGTGAGAATCCACCTCACATTTAGTCTCCTATTTTCAAGGAGAGGTTGAGAATCTCATGGATGGTTGAGATATTTTCTCAAACCAAAATCTTAATTTGGTGGATCTTGAGAGATATTTTCCCCCTAAAATCCTTGAGAGATATTTTCTCCCTAAAAATATTGGAGATCCCTTTTTAGTGGATCTCATGAGTGATATTCTCCATGGTGGTTAAGCCTCCAAATCCTATATAATGATGGATTTCCATGGAGAATGGGAGGAAGAGAGAGAACAAAGAGAAACTAATCAAAAAGAGAGAGAGGGAGAAAAAGTGTGATGCACCTTGTTTCGAAGTTTGTCCTCGTTGCTTCCAATTGGAGTTCGATTTCCAAACTCCTTAGCACAATTTGACACCTGCAATGCAATAGACATCAAAGAGAAACAAAGAAATCCTACTCTACAAGATTATATTAAACAAATCCATCTACAAAGATCGAAAGAACAATAGACAAGCACATGCAATAATACACAAACTTGAAGGGATAGGCCAAGTACATTGATGAGAAATTTAAAGAGATACTTACAATCATGGATGGTGTTGCAATAGCTTCTCAAAGTCCTCCCCGTCCAATCCTTGCATGATGCTACAAAGATCATAAGTTTGATATCCAAAAGATTTCCCTTTTCTCCATGGAAAGCCCTCATTATATAGGATTTGGAGGATTAACCACCATGGAGAAGATCACTCATAAGATCCACTAAAAAGGGATCTCCAATATGTTTAGGGAGAAAATATCTCTCAAGGATTTTAGGGAGAAAATATCTCTCAAGATCCACCAAATTAGGATTTTGGTTTGAGAAAATATCTCAACCATCCATGAGATTCTCAACCTCTCCTTGAAAATAGGAAACTAAATGTGAGGTGGATTCTCACACTAAATTAATTCTTTTTTTATGAATATTAATAAATAGTTCATGTTCACATAGTATTTTGACATTCAGATAATATATTTCTCCTCCACATTAACTAGGGACTATGACAAATGTTCTTTCACGGTGTCAGTGTATGTGACACTTTTATGACACTTGTGACACTTAGGGTGAGGTACTTAAGTGTGCAATTTTGGTGTGTAACAATAGGCCAAGTATATTCATGAGAACTTTAAAGAGATACTTACAATCATGGATGGTGTTACAACATGTTCTCGAAGTCCTCCTCGTCCAGCCCTTGCACAATGCTACCAAGATTATAAGTTTGATATCCAAAAGCTTCCCCCTTTTTCCATGAAAATCCCTCATTACATAGGAATTGGAGGCTTAACCACCATGGAGAAAATCACTCATATTATCCACTAAAGAGGGATCTCCAAGATTTTTAGGGAGAAAATATATCTCAAGGATTTTAGGGAGAAGATATCTCTCAAGATCCACCAAATTAGGATTTTGGTTTGAGAAAATATCTCAACCATCCATGAGATTCTCAGCCTCTCATTGCAAATAGGAAACTAAATGTGAGGTGGATTCTCACACTAAATTAATTTCCTTTTTATGAATATTAATAAATAATTCATGTGCACATAGTATTTTGACCTTCATATAATATATTTCTCCTCCACATTGACTAGGGATTGTGACAAATGTTCTTTCATGGCGTCAGTGTATGTGAAACTTTCAACACTTAGGGTGAGGCACTTAAGTGTGGCATTTTGGTGTGTAACATATTTCCCCCTAGAGTGTGAGGTCAGAAGAGAAACTGATGGCCAAAACACTTTACAATTCTTCAATGCAAGGGCGTGGAGTTGGAGAACCTGGAAGAAGCTGCAAAAAAACATCAAACAATATTAATATATGTTCCATTTATGAGGCAGGAATACATATGCTCAAAATATGAGATGACTCAAAGCATGTTCATTGACCAATACAATGCGGATCCATGAAAAATATTGATTAAGGATATGTCCACCAAAGATACAATGTGGACCCATACCTCCATGACATGAACTGATCATAGCCATGGAGAATACAAAGTGGAGCTATGAGAAAATAAAACATAGCCACATACTAATGCAATGTGGATCTATGCGATAGTATATATGTCAGCATGCTCAAATGATCTCCTTCGAAGCCTATGAAAAATAGATAATAGAGTGAATACTCAACTCAAGGTTTTCATCCCAATCCCAATGTGGTACAAAACTAGACATTTGGATATATGATTTTATGTCGAACATGGTAGAAACCACTTGATTACCGATCATTGAGGTATATCGTTAACAAGTGTGAGGGAAATCACCAATGATGTCAATGACTACCAAAGTACCCTAGTACATTCCAGGGAATGTGAATAAATGAGTTGAAGTCTAACATTCATGGAATAATCCGATCAGAGGTCAATGATGTAAACCTATTTTCAGAAGCGAGGAGGCCTATCATTGAGGCATGCAGGTCCCAAGGTACTTACTAGTTTCTAAGTCTAATTATCGGATGGTGTGTTGAATTTGACGGGAAAAGACTGTTGGATCATGTTGTCATTGATGCCAATGGTTTGATTATTTGGGAGATTGATTGGATCATGTGTCATTGATGCAAATGGTTTGATTGATTGATGTCAAGTAATTGATTGATTGATGATTGTCCTTGATGAGAATGATAGATGTCAATGTGGAAACCAATTGATAAAGATGGATCATTGATATGATGCATAGATGAAGATGGATCAATGCGTTGTCATTGATACATGATGATGCATAGTTTGTTTGATGAAAAAATGACTCACTATTGTCTTATCATGTTTGAGAAGGTGCACAAATGGATGAACTCCAAGTGGTCCCCTTATGGTAAAATCCCTCACAGGAAGACGCTTTGCGGATTGATTTATCCTAGAAGAACGGTTGGAGGACCCATGCTTGTATGTGAAATAATGAGAGGAAGATCAATGAAGTTGTTGGTGAAACTATCCTAGATGGATAGTGTTTGTCATGCCATTTTCGGTGGTATGTGGAATGTCACATAACTCCTCACAGTTTGAGAGTTATGGCCTTATGAAGTTGGAGGACCCCATATGAAGACTTGAAGCCCCCAAGGTCAAATAAGTCAAAGTGCTCTAAAAGAAGAAATCATTATTTAAATGATAAAGAAGTAAAAAAATCAAGAAGGAATTTTTAAATGATAAAATATTGGATAACTTTCTATTTATGGAAAGTGGTTAACCCTAAAATAAGGAAAATGGGTTAAGTGACCTAGAGGATGAAAGTATAAATAAGATAGCTATGGTCTCTTGTAGATCATCCTTTTTGTGGATCAATGGAGAGCTTCTTGTGAGAATATCTTTTGGAGTATTGATGGAGAGCCTTTTATTGGTGTGGATCTCTTGAGCATGATTGAAGATATATTCTGAGGAAGAGAGCAAGAGGAGGATCTCATGGACACATCAAAGTTTTGGCAATGTCGGAGATCTTGACGGAAAAATTCTCAGAACTTAAGAAACCTTAGTTTCTGATGCATACGTGGGTTGTTTGTGTATAGGGTGCATATACATTGAGATATACGCGGGGTGGTTGTGTATAGGATGAGTATGTACGTGGGCTGTATGAGAACAGGGAGCGTATGGTGAATAGAATGGTGAAGACTTGTGTTTGAGCTGGTACCAAGCTCTTGGATGATTAGGCAGGTTCCAGATATGCATTCTATGGCCTCAGATCTATCACTGAGACACTGGTGTGATTACATTATTGTCTTTATGAATACTATTGTTTGATGTGATGGTAATGCTTAGGGAATTCTTCGTATGGCTTCTATGATGTGGTTCAGTTTGGTTGATTTGGTTGATGGAGCGATCAGTACTCTTGTGATTCAGTGGTGACATGATTGCTATGGTATACTAGTTGTTTATACATGATTGAGATAGCATTCATATTGATTTGTTGTGGAGCATGAGCAAGCTATTGGAGAGCTTGGATGTGTTGTGACTGGATGGTGGTCAGATTGGACAGTTAGAGATAGAAGAGAATGCTATATTGATTGTAGAGAATCAGAGTTGATCTTGAAGGACAAACCCTAATAGCTCAGAAGGTATACGTAGGTTGTTGTATACATTGGTTGCGTGCATACGTGGGCTGTAGTGAGCCAGGGTGTGTGCACACGCTGGCTACACTACTGACAAGTTGTGTACCTCTTGACAGATTGATATCTATTGAGGATTGTTGCCTCATCTCAGTTGGTGCTGAGGGTGTAAGTTGAGTCTTGCATTATAGAGATGGTGCTCTTGTAGAGTTGTACTCTATACAGTTGTTGTTGATAAACTCTCGAATTGTTGTCCATAATAAAAAGAAAAATTGTACATACATCTTGTGTTCTTTGTGTTCCTTGTGATGATGAATTGTTGATGATATATTGTTGATATATGTTCACATCTAACTGGTTGTAAATGACAACAATGGGTAATGAATAAATGTTGAATGTTGATTAAGGAGTTTTGTGTAAGAGGAAAGTTTTGGGAAAAAGAGCCCCACACTCATTCACCCCCCCTCTAAGTGTGGTAGGTGTGTCCAACAAAGACTCGTCGAAGGAGGGCCTTGGTGTATCTCCCATCATTCACACGAAAGTGACACAGGAAAGTGATGTAATATGGTGAATCAAATGAGTATGGACTGAAGTAGAAAATGGAAACTGGAAATATTTCATATGGATTGTTTGAAGTAAAACTTCCCTTGAACATGATGCGGCATGACAACTGAATTGGAAACATCGACTCGACAAGTAACAATAATGTAATCTGACGACAATAAGAGCACTCTTCGATTGGACGAAAAAGTATGGCGACACATGGAATTGGTATGACTCAGAGACAAGTGGATTATCCAATTGTAAGATGAGACGAAAACATGTGCCATGTTCAAGGGAGAAAAAACATGCCATAAAGGATTCTCAAAAAATTGACCCACTTCCTTCAATGTTTCCCCCACCCAGATAGATGAGTACCTATTTTTCATTTAACAAGCTCAAGGAGGGTAACACATGCTCAATATAACTCACTTTTAGTAAGTTCCTCTTCCTTTATTTAACTAACTAGAAGAAGTAAGGGTTTGTTCCCATATGGGTCCTTCAATGTGTAGTTTATTGAGTCCAAAGAAGGAAAACTTGGTGGTTTTTCATGTTTAGATAGTTTGAAAAGAACTTAAAGGAGACTCCATGGTTTGATTTTAGTCTCGGAGGTCCGAAAAAAGTATAAAACGATACGATGGATAACTCTTCTAATCATGCTTGATTAGAGTGCTCATTTTTCATAATTAGTCTCATGAGGCCGAAAAAAAGATAAACTATCACCCGAAAGACACCCTTTCAAACATTTTAATGAGTGTGAAAGGAAGCAAGATCACTCGACAATCTTTTCATGTTTAGAGAGTCTGAAAAGAGCTTAAAGGATACTCCAAAGAGTTTCTTTTTAATATAACCTTTACGAGTATGAAAAATTGATAAAAGTATACTCGGTCACATTCTCATGTATTTACGAGCATGAGAAAGAACAAAGACTAAGATCGATAACTTATTCTTATGAATTTACGAGCACGAGAAAGAAAAAAGACTAAGCTCGTTCTAGAAAAAGACTACTATGTGATGATGGGAATGACCTTCAAACTAGGATCACTCCTAGAAGTGTGTCTCTCTAGAGGTATTTTTCCCCCAACTTCTTTGGAAGAAGTTGGTGGTTTTTCTCCAGCATGATGTCCATAGGATAGAGACCTGCCCCCCAAGTGTCATTTCCTCTGAAGACTCTTCTTCTTTCCTCGTTTAGGTTTCTGGTTACTAATGGAAACGTTTTCACTAGGCCGAGGAAACGAAGGTTCAAGTACTCGATCCAGAGTGAGAATCGATTGTAAAGGAGGGGGGTATTTTTCATTTGTTAATGATCTTGATAGAGACAATGAACTATGCTCTTGACCTCTGTTTCATTTTTTAAGGCACGTAAGAAGGAAGACAGGGTTCTGTCAAATGATTCCAATTAATAGAAATCATTTGATTTCTTGAAGGGGTTGCCATTGGGACAGATGGAGTTCCCCCTTGTCCAGGTGAATCAGTATTAACAAGGTAGACCTGAGAGGCATCCTCATTCTTTGAATGAGTAGTGGGATCAACCGATGATAAAACTAGATCAACTACTTTGGTTGTGCTCTTCAAGGGAGGAGTGGGATCAATCAGTGACAGAACTGGATTGACCACTTTGACACTCTTCAGATCAAGAGTGAGGATGATCGATGAAGGAACTGATCGCTCACTTGGGTTTCACTTTTCAGATGAAGAGTCAGGACGATCGATGACGAAACTAAATCGACTACTTTGGTTAGTGGTTCAACCAAGGATGAAACCAAATTGACCACCTGATCAACCAAACTGACTGGGGATGGAACTAGATTGACGAGTTCATCAACTAATGATGGTTTGAGAGATATCTTATGATAACCATTTCGAATTTGAATCTTTTCCAAAATATAATAAGTCTTGTCCATACGAGGGAAAAGGTGAGAGTAATGATCACCTTCTCATAACATACAAGGAAATTTGGCAGTTCTATTCTTCTTACCAACCTTAACATCACTAGTTGATGGGCTATCACTAGCATGTTCAACAAGGGTTGATGACGTGGAAGACCACATTTCTAATACCTTGGGGAGACCAGGGAAATCCCTCATAAAGTGGTCACCCTTACAAATCCTGCAAGGGAATTTGGGTTTAGGATTCTTCATTTTAGACTTGTCAACTTTATCAACACTCCCAATACAATTAACATTAGCTGGTTGGTCGGATCAAACATGACCTGACGCATTTGGATGCATGGTCTCTTTTTTATTCTTCTTCTTTTTCCCCTTCCATTTTTTCTTATTATTATCAAGTTGACTACTTTCTTTAGAGATTTCACTAGGCGAAGAAGGAAAAAGGGAGGGAGATTTCATGGGTGAAGAAGGAGAAAGGTCGACATGAGATTTATTTGTGGGTGGTGTGCTTACATCCGAAGCATTAGGTGCATACGAAGCACTGGGAAAATTTGAGATCATCGAAGTGGGGAACAACCAAACCAATAACCTGATGGTGAGTCTCGGAAGACTCAGCGTGGCAATGCACGGAGGACCATCTTTTTGCAAAATAAGTAAAGGAGAAAGGTTCCTTAGGAAAAGGAGTTCCTTCGTTGGTACTCCTAGGAATCGATGCCATTGAAAATGACTCAACCTAAGGTCCACTAAGGAAAACAAACAACACATGCTACAAATATAATAAGAAAATAATCAAACAAACCTTCCCATAATGAAACCATTAGTTGGTGATGAAATCCAACATCACGATATCAATATAGAAAGGGGTTGGGATAGATTGAGTGGATCAGTTATGTTGGAAACCTGCTTAATGGACATACGCCTTGGTGTAAGCTCCCACACAATTTTACCCATGGGTGTACCCTCCAATGAGCTCGAGTGATTTTGACCAACCTCTGAACCAGTTACGACAAAGAATCCCCTTCACTGTGACCTTGTGTATCAAACCTACAGATAGAGGCCACTAAGGTTACCAACTCTTGTGCAGGAGAATCTACAACAAGCGTGAGTGGGGTACAACTGTATATACACCAATGCGCATTTTGAATATGTTTTGAAGTTTAAATGATGAAACATTAATGTAATAGTTGGAAGGATGTAACTTTTATTAAATGTTTTGGGGATTGTAATGCATATCTTGAGAATTTCTCTCATCTTTCGGTTGGAGGCATTGAATGTAATAAATGTAAAGTAGTGTAGTCTTTAATTTCGATAAGATAGCTTAGAGTTGTAGGAGGGAAAAATGAAGAAAGATCCTCGTAGATGCATTGTGCTATTCATTCTCAATCGTAAGAGTAGAAGTTGTAGAGAAAGAGAGAATAGGAGAGTAGAGAAGATCAGAGATTGTAGAAGCTGTGTGAGAAGATAGTTGTTGCTATAGAAAACCATGTACACAAGCACTTGAATTAATATAAGAATGCTTTGATCCAATTTCATGGTGTGTTATGGCTACTATTTGCATCTATTGAATGATATGTTTACAATTTGCTTATATATTCTATTGTGAATTTGTTTCAATGCTTTATGTGTATGATTTCATGTTGGATGTATGAAGTCTTAGAGAGAGAGAAATAGTATAAGTTTCAATTTCTCCTCGTTGTTACAAGGGAAAAACTCTCTATGGCCAAGGGTAAAACACAACAGACAAATGTGACTGCAGAAATCAAATCAATTCCAACATATGCTATATAGACTAATGTGCAATACAAGAAAGAGGCCTATCTCGATCCAACGTTTGATGATGTTCCACCATTGAGAACTTTGACCCAAAGATTTATACCTGCAAGAAGTTCTCAACAAACACAAAAAGAAAGTATATAATGATGATATAAAAGGGATTAGCACATCATATAGCATAATCCATTAACAAACATTACAAACACACCCATGGATAATAATCATATATTTGCAAGATAACAATAGGACGGGAAAGGAGTATGTCTATTAATAATTGATCAGCAGAAGTGTCAACATTACAGACTTTCGTGTCATCACAGTTCGAAACCAAGAAACCAAGTTCCTTCCAACTGGGTTCCCACCACTTCAATCCTCCAGCAAAGGAAAGCTCATGAGAAAGAGGCAAAGAGGTCCTCTAAAAAATAAGGGAAGAGCTTGGGGGTTGAACATTGTGTTCAGACTTAAGGGACAAAGGGATGCAGATTCAATATGAAGTAATTTCTCCATAGTAACTTTGCTCTCAAAGTTGAAATATTTCTCCTCCTTTTCCATAGTTCGAAATTGTTCTCTTATAGCCTCTAGAATGCAACTGAAGGGACGAGTCGGAACATTTCCAGTATATGGAAGGCCAAGGACCAGAGATATTTTGTCGTGACATGGAAACCTAGCCTCATTTTGTATTTTCTGGAACAAATCTCGATATACGTGAGCTGCAGTGGAGCATCAAGCATATATGCATCTTGCATAGCAGTTAGGGAGCGTATATGTGGAAAAATGTATATTTTAAACTATGGATTCATCAAAAAGGGATGAAAATTCTGCATAGGGAAATGGAAAAAGGCCCTCTGTGCAAGATAGCAATAGTGAGGCAAATCTTGCTATAACAAATGCCCCCTAATGTGTGAGATTAGAGGAGTATATGCGATGACCGAAATACATTATAAATAACCCAGAAGTGGAGTGGTAGAGAACCAGCTGGACGAATTCAATTGCTCATTACATTATGTATTGACTTTGCATACATGGTTGCCATGAATACAATGCAGATCCATGTGGAAAATATACCAAACAAGTGTTCATGGCCATGAATAGGAAAATACAAATGCGGTTATATGCCAAAATATATCATAGTCACAAACAAGGCCCAGTGAAACCAGTCTCAAAAATCAATCTGAAGATATATGTATACCATGGAGTACAATCTGATCTCCCATGATCAATTAAGTCAAATAGGTACTGGTCCAATGAAATGGAAGCAACAACTCAGGAAAGTTGTGGCCACATAGTGATGTCTTCAAGTCTTCTACACTATCCGCCAATGGTTCAAATCTACATCATGTGAATAAATGAGTTGAGGTTGAACACGATGAGACATCGTTTGATTACCATTCATTGAAGTATACCATCAACAAATGCAAGACAACCTACTGATAATGAAAGTAGGTATCAAGGCACCGAGTACATCTCTACAAATGTGAATAAAGGAGTTGGTTTTGAACACTTGAGAGATCCTTGATTAGGAGACATTGATGTATTCCCATCTGTCAATGGTGAGAGAGCCTGCCACTAATGAATGCAAGCCTCAAGGTACTCATAAAACTCTAGGTCCCATATCTAGAATAAATGAGATAAAGTTGATGGAAAGAGACTCGCTGAAAGGAGATCATTGAGGCATCTCTCATCAATCAGCACAAGGAACAAAGCAGGAGCTTCATGATTTGGTGGAGATCGAACAAAGAACATGTTCATGAACCAACGACCCTATGTGTCTTTCGCGTGTGCCAAATTCAAGCAGTACATGAAAAGAAAACTCTGAATAGAAGCCAATGATGAAAAATAGCTGACAAAGGCGAGGAAACCATCAATAAAGCTAATGGAATCCAAGACACTGCACGAATCCCAAAGTGTGAATAGATGTCTTGCCATCAAACATAAGGGAAACCACCCAGTCAACGACCAATGACGAAATGTTGATTGTTGGGTTCAAGGTGACCTACCAATGATGAAAGTAGGGCCAGTGTGCATGATAAGACCAAAGTATCATGTGATTCTGAGACAAACTGAGGGTATGGAATACATGCAAAGTCAATATTTCTAAGGAGTGGCCGACACAGGTTGATAAACTTCCTTTGAAAAAGAGCATGAGACATATGGTGGAATCCAGTAGCATGGAATCAATGATGTGAAAATTAGATGCAGGAGGCATCAATAACGTTCTCTATAGGGACTGGAAGAGTAACCAGTCGATAGAGAAAACTCTGTAGCGATATCATCTTCCTAAGGCCATGCTAAACCCAAAATTATGATGACCCAAGGACTCAATAACTTTGTGCTATGTTCAAAGGAGACACGACTGCTGCCAATTACAATATAGCATTCCCTTCCCACTCATATTTTTTTGTTTTTTCATAACAAATGAATGCTATGATACAAAGGAGGGAACGAGTGTCACAAGTAAGAAAAACTAGTTCCAGCTGTGGAACGTACCTATGCTCAATGCAAGGAAATGCATGTGGGAGATGGACACTCGGGTTGATGTTCCCTCCACGGTATAGGGTGTCAAATTGAAAAGGATAAAAACAAGGCTCTACTTGGTTGAGGATGCAAATTGCTTAGGCAACGATTTATAATGCAAAGCGAGAACCAGCTAAAGTCTCAATACAACAAGCGATGGCATGAGATGCAATCACAACTTAACGCCAAAAAATGTCCTTTTTTATATCTTTTAGTCTACTTGGTGTGAAAAAGGGGTAAACTTGTGCCAAATAGACATCTTTTCAAATCCAATTTACGAGTGTGAAAAAGACAAGTTCACTCGACAATCTTTTCTATTTTTTATAGCAAGTCGGAAAAGAGATTAACTAAGACTCATGATCTTTCAAATCCAATTTTAACAAGTGTGAAAGGGACAAATCACTCGACGATATTTTCAGTTTTTGGACGAGTCAAAAAAGAGCTTAACTGAGACTCGTTATTGGGAGTCTAATCAACATGTGAAGGGGGAGGCCAAGGCTCCCATCCCGACCTTCTGTCGAAAGTCAGTATCTTGCAGATAGCTGACAAGAGCTTGGGAAAACCCAAGGCTTTCCAATTCAAGGAGGATAAGGTGATAACGGAGGATACAGTCTCCATGATGGTTCGAATAACGTCTCTTAATGGAAAAGACATAGGTGGGGGAATGGGATGTCCCATCAGGTCATCCCAATCGAAAGGAACCTTGTCGGGACTTGAAGGGAGAGCATTCGGGGGAAGAATAGATCTCTCTCGTTCAGAAGGGGGAGGATTTGAAATGTTGATGACATGACTGAAAGGCACATAATTCTCTTCAGGGAGAGTAGGGTTGACCATAGATTGCACTGATGTGGCCACTTCATCAATTATAGGCTGAAGAGGATGCATAGTAACGGGGGAAAGAGACGCTTCACCCTTAACAAAGGGGGTGAGGTCAGGAGAAGATTGCATCAATGGAACCACCGAGAAGATCAAGGGAGAATTAGTGTGAAGAAAAACCATGGATGCCTCAGAATCTGAAAGGCTCTTGGGTGAGCCCCCCGCTTCTAGTATCTCGGCAGTAATCGGACACAAATGAGTAATTCAACTTCCTTCACAAGTCTTGCAAAATAATTTAGGCTTACCTATGAAGCATCTGGGATTCTCGATGTAACTAGCAGGTGAAAGAGAGTCATCTCCTGTATGATGAATAGAAGCGGGAGACATGACATGGCTATGATTCAGGGAAAAAAGAACGGTGCACCCAACATAATTGGTAGAGGTTGGGGCAAGTTGTCGATGTAGTTTGTAGAAGAAGTCGACCCATCTCTAACATGACTAATAGAGGTTGGCGATGGAGCACTAGTATGACTGATAGTGACTGGGCTAGCGATAGATGGTGGCAATTGTTTCCATGAACCAGAGAAACATTGATTATGAAAAATTGCAAGCCAGGAAGGATCTTGGTATACCTCTTGCCCTAGCCAAGAAAGGTGTTTGTTCACTCCAAAATGGTCCGAAGAGGTTTGGAAGGGCATGGTCAGTGAGGTTTGTGAAGAGACTGAGGTAGGATAAGGATTATTCAAGTGAGGATATATGTTGCCCCCTTGTGAAGGGGTCCCATAAAGAGGGTAGCTCGAACCGTAAAACTGGTTCTCTCCATATGAAAGACCTGGTGGTAATTGAGGACCTATCATAGAAAAAGTGTTCGAAGGAACTGACATGGAAGATGAAAGATACATGGGTGGGGGGTAATAAGTGGGATAGGCACCCATCTGAGTACTGGCTCCTGAAAAATCATAGCTAGTATTGGATCCATAGGGGGGGAGGTTACAACCTCCCATGGGAACAAGACTCATATCAAACAAAGAAGTAGGCATCGGAGCCATGGTGCCCCCGTGTCCAATGCTAGGATTCATATATGTGGTCCAGGGAGAGGGTTGCACTGGGGAAGCATATCAATAGAAAAATGGCTAGAGACCCAAGGTGTGGACTGAGCGTTGTAGTTCTGCATACCATTGTAAAAAATAGAAGGGTCCATCCCCATGAAAATAGCAGGTATCATGGGGTGGGTAACGGTGAATGAGGGAGAAAAATAGACTCCACTGTCCATAATGATGAAACCCAAAATAGATGCCTAAGGTCGACTAGTAGTCAAGGAGCGTACAAAAAAAGTCAAACGACCAATATGCATGCAAATGGGCTAAAGTGGCTGAGTGTCCTCCCTCGCAAAAGAACGGATGTCTCATACAAGAGGGACCTGAGACTCCGCGCTAAATTTTGGAGGTAACAAAATCAGTTATAAGGGCCCTCATGGGCTTAAAAACCAGTCGATCATATCCCCCCGGAGAGGTAATCCTCCATAAAGTTTGTGTGTTGTCTGATCCTTATCTAACTCAGGGTGCAAGCAGAATAAACCCTGCAAGCAACCTATGAGATACCTAAGTCAAGCAACTAAAAAACCACTGTATAACCAATGCACAAGTGAGCAGTCGTAAGTCCGGATCACCATATGGGTAGGGTAGAAAATCCCGAAACCTTGAAAGCACCACCTTTCACAAAGGTATGGGCACTAGCAAGATCCCCATATACGAATAAATCCACAGAAATATCTATGATGCTAGGTGAGTATCCAGGGGTTATCCCTTCAACTAACTTCACGCGACCTCGTGATTAACTCCGGTGTGAGTGGAGCCTCCTGATCTTACCAATTATACAATGGACTTCTCAACTCCTTGTCTCAGACACATATGTTGATTTAATTGTCTTGGAGAACTTTACTCACAAAATCCTATTCGAAGGCACTAAATCCTAAGCTAGTTTGTGCACCCTAAAAATAAAATCGTGGCTAATCAGTTTTAGTTTAAAGTGTAAATGTTGTTGGCCATGGTTACTCAAAAAGGTATGGAAGTGAAACTCATGGTGTTATGACTCTGCAAAAAAATAAATATGGATATAATGCAAAGTCTATCTTTAACTTTTCAATGAATGATATACTAATAAAAATAGTGTAGTCTTCAATTTCAAAAATGCAATTCAGAAGTAAAATACGTTCTTTCGCTAAATGTGCTAGGCTAATGATAAAAATTCAAAGACAAAAATGCCAACCAATGAAAAATGCCTATTTTTTTGTATTTTCAATATTCTAAAAAGAAAATGCATGGATTGATAAACAACTTGACATATGAATTCCATTGTGTATAAAAGAAGTAACTCAAGCAGAATACTAGGTAGCCAAGCAAACAGCACAGAATCCAAGGACAAATTAAAAATAGAAAGACTACGCCCAAAAATTCAACTCCAAACAGGCTTCCTGTCATCCCAGATAATCTCAACAGACACTATAGAGACCTAAGAAGGCTCAACAATCTTTAAATTCTACCCAAAAATCACTCAACCAAACAAACAAGCAAGGGGAAGTGGTATACGCGACTGTTCAAGAGAACAGAGTGTATATACGCTTCTTGCAGTGAGACAACAAGCATGTATACGTGACTGTCAAGGCAAAAGGGGTGTATATGCTTTAAAACAAGCCATTTAAGGTTAAAAGGCTGAAAACTCAGACTGAGAGTGAATAAGATTTGTCAAGCAGTGATACGACAAGAAACACAAAGGAAAAAGAGCAATGTAAGAAGAAAATGTACTTCAACCCTTAGAAGGAAGATCTCTCCCCAGTGGAGTCGCCATTTCTGTTACAAGGGAAAAACTCTTTATGGTTGTTGAAACAATTTTTAAAGTTTTAATCTCTAAGACTAAAACTTTCCTTTTTCAGGTTTCATCTTTTCATAAAGCATAACCCTCGCTATCATTTCCAAAATCTGGGTACCCAAATCCTGACAAGCTTTATACTTTAAATAAACAACGACAAAAAACCAAAAGTGTTTTAAAAGTCCCGACGCGCATTCTGTAAAGTTATTTTTAATCACGGTAATTTAAACCCTAAAGGAGTTGATTAGCAATATTTAATCCTTTCGGGATTCGGGTCTACTCAAAACCATATGTTTTCCATACATATTGAATCACGAAATCCCGATCCCCGATTTCCTGAAAGAATGGAAGTTAGTTTTTAATCCTGATTAATTAATTTACTAACACGGTAGTTAAGGCCTAAACCTAATCTTATCGTGATTTCGCAATTTCGGGAATCGGGGTTTAGCGATGACATACCTCATGTATCCACAATCCCCGAAACCTCGAAACGCAAAGTCTTGAACCATAATCAGTGTTTAAACTGAACTAACTCTGTTTTAAAAACACGATTAATGGTAATTAAACTTCTTAGGTATTTTCTTATTTCCAGTACCGTTGAATGAAATCTTTCGAATTTTGAATCTGGGATTGCCAAAATATGGCCACATTAATAACGGATAACTAATGATTTATGTGACACTAATGCGTATCTCAGAAATATTCACTTCATTTAAGGTATTAAGTTCTTGTCAGCTACGTCAGTACCTTCATCATTAAATGAGTTAAAAGAGAATTAAAGGTACGTGTTTCACAATTTATCCTGGTTCATGCTATCAGGTGTAATACGCATTCAGCTAAACTCATACATCTCTCTTGTGTGACAGGTTTTTATTTTGATACGAAAATCATGGCACCAAAGAAAGCACCTAAGAAGAGTGAAGATACCACTGAGATTTGCAGTCTAGAGGAAGATATCAGATCCAACACAACACCACATGCTATCGACTCGATCAAATCCTAGAGACAAATCTATGAAATTCTAGACTATGAAATCAAAAATTCAATTAAGGGAGACTAAAAGAAGTATCAGTCTAGAAATAAACAAAGGGCTAGAACGAGCCAGAACCAGTGACATACAGGAGATTCAAATACTAAGAACAAACTTAAATGAAGTGAACATGAAGATACAGGCCAGCCAAGCACAGGTCCTACATCAGGAAGAAATGAATAAGCAATTACAGAACAAGATGAGTTCAATCCAAAATCAAGTGGTAGAGATGGAAACTTTCCAAGCCTAGGCATTGGAAATACATGCAAAAATAGAAAAAGAGCAACAGGGATTGATCTCTAAGCTATAAATTATTCATACTTACTTTCAGGAGACAGGCAAATCCTTCGACAGTATCCTCTTAAAGGAGAGGGAAGAAAAAGTAGCCAGAACCACTTTTCAAAAGGTAGTGATTCTTTCAGCAAAAGAGGAGATTGGAAAGACTCAAAAGTTATATGTTTCAAAGCATATCAAAGGGGATATAATACTCAAGGTTTGGGAGGCAAGCCTTGTTGAAAACAAGAGAATAACCAAAGAGGTTAATGATGATTGCCAAGCAATTTTCGATCTTCTAGATAAGGCTTCGTTGAACATTGGAAGAGACAATTGTCCTGGGTTATTGGGACAAATCAACATTGGAAGGCATCAATTAAATTTCAAGGAGAATCTGGATGAAATTCAAATAGAAATCTCATAGATAAAAGTAATTGATGTTACACAGATTAACAGGTGGATGGTGAAGCCGAATTTAAAGTTACAAACTATTGAGTTTACAGGAAAGATAGTTGACGACCGTCTACCAGGACTATAGATAAAATTCTTCTTATTTTAGGCGAAAGACATTCCAGAGGCTCCTAGGGCATTGGTGCAGCTCCTGGGAAAATGTCTTGATTGTCTCAAAACAGAAGAAGGAATTTCATCAACAAAGAAGTAAAGTATTATTTTGAAAATTTCATCATCAAAATTAATCAAAGAAGATAAAGATAGAAATATAAATGGTTCAGTATTTCACATTCATGTAACTGTTAGTCTTCGGAAGTTAGTTAATCACCAACAAGAAGAAATTTTTTTTGTGATCATGTATAAATATAATTTCACAAGACTAAGAAGTGGCTTTTGGTTTTCTAGGGAGTCAATTGTATTAGAGGTTTTCCGATTTACAGTGATATAGATAATGCAGAAGAGATTCCAAATTCTGTCAACTTGAAGCTATGTGTTCCTTTACTCTGTTTTCAATATCTTTCAACATCTTTCTTTTCATGTCTTTCTAATGAATGATCAGCTATAGTTTAACTCAAACTTCTATTGTAGTTTGAATTTATTTGATTATCTAATCATTTACAGTTTTTTCCTCTATGATTGCTATCAGCAATTTCAAGACTTGTAGGTCATTTGGATGGTTATATTTTATATTTCATTAGAAATCTCGTTTCTCTCTCCTTCTTTTGTTATGATATGAGATTCTTTCATGATTAAAGCCTCATATTTTTCAGCAGCGTTACTTTAGTTATTATTTTACTATTCTCAAATTATTTTCAAGTACCGAAAACGGCCTCTACTGTTATTGTGTTATTATTTTGAGTTCCAAAACTCCTTTTCTATTTCATCCCTCAAAACTGAAGCAACAAATCTTTAAACATTTTATAATTTAATAAAATTTTACCTCCCATGACTGTCCCAAATAATAGACAGCCTAACATATAACCTGGCCTTCAAGATCAAAATAGCATTGCTTTGAACTTATTTAATACTATCCTGCAAACAACAACTACCTGGGTCGAATTAGAATGCTCATGGGCAGTTATCGAGAGAGATATTAGCATCCAAGAACAATGGGAAGCTAGACAGAGACAGTTGAGAAACCAACTCTGATTTACCCTTCATAATTGATTCTTACCCCTTAATTCTCTTTATCTTTTCAGATGCCTTGATGGTATACTTTAGAGACTTAAAGTATAAACTCGGGAACACCATATTTTTGGCGCCGTTGTTGGGGATCGAAGAAACGAAACTTTTCCCTCGGAAGAACGACATTGACACTTTCTTCCTTTGATAGTGAACAAAGATAGAAAAACCTTCTAAGGCTACCTTCATTTTTCACTTAGCAACTCCACGATAAGTAAACTGGCTTTTAGCCGAAAGAACACCAGAAAGATCCCAGACGACAAGCAGACCTCGCCAGTCTCTAATCTGGAAAAGATTTTAAAATCATGAAGATCCCTTAAATAAATCATTTCACCCATACATATTATTTGTCAGCCTGATTTTACACAGTTGAAAGTTAAGGAAACACTTGAGAGATCTGTCTCGCTTCCCCCTTCAAACAATACGTTCTCTTTTCCTAAAGTATATACCCCAAACTTCAGTGAGCCTTCTCCTCACACACTCCTAGATTCAACCTCAAATCCATCAATGGCTGCACACAGAGGCGCAGGAGCTGGGAGAGGTGCCCTAGGAGGACCAACAGGCAGCCAAGCACTGCTTCCTAGAATCTTTGCTAAGGTAGCTTCCAAATATGCCCCCCTTGTCCTCCCAGTTCCCCTACATGACCTTCTCGAAAATTATATGAAAAGCCTTCCCAAATTTACAGGAGAAGGAGTTAACCTCTCAAGAACACATAAATTTCTTTGACCAATTTACCGACATCCTTGGAATCAAACACGAAGATGTCTATTCTAGACTCCTCTTTCAGACTTTCGAAGGACAGGTGAGGACCTGGTTCCAAGCCTTAGCAACAAGATCTCTAAGATCTTACAAAGAACTTGAAAATGATTTTATCAGACAATGGGGGGAAAGGAGAGACCACCTCTATTACCTAACTAAATTTGGAGCCCTTATAAAGAAAAACTCAGAATCAGTTCTCGAGTTCACGCAAAGGTTTAACAAGTTGTATAATAAAATCCCGGTTGAGGTCAAACCTTCTCAACCCGCAACCAAGGTGACTTTCACTAGAGCCTTTGATCCTGATTTCGCTCTATTATTGAAAGAAAGGAGAGTAGAATATCTCACGAAAATGCAAGATGATGCCCTAGAAATCAAATCGAACATGATGGCATCAGGGAAATTAAAAGCAAAAATAGAAACCGGGAACAAAGAAAGTAGGAAATTCAAAGAACAAGGTGGATCCTCAGGATTGGGAAAATCCTCGAGAGATAAAATAGACGAGGTGGCTAAGGTAATTAGAGAACTGTCAAATAAGATCTCAAAAATGGAACTAGATAAATCAAAAAGGGATCATTTTCCTAGGAAGGATTTTAGAAGGAATCCTTATCCTCAAGCCCCACAGAAAACAATTAATAATGAGGATCAAAAAATCCCAACCCCCTTCAAAAGTGAAAACTTCATTGGAGAGGAAGACCTAGAATATTTTGAAGAGTTAGATGAGGATATAAATAATCTTGGCAACGATAGTAAATCACCCTATTTATGAAGACAAGATTACGAAAAATCCTTAAATAAAGAAATTAGATCGGAAGACGATGTTAGCAACGGTACTTATGAATATTTGACCTATCAAGGTATCGCAGATGATATTATAGCTGAACTACATGAAAAATACAATTTAAGACATAGGAACAAGAGTCTTCCAACCGCCCCAACAAAAAATATCTTGCCTAGGGGCGAAACTGATGAAGCGGCTCCAAAGGTTGCTAAGAAACAGACTGCAAAAACCCACACCACTAACATGCAACCTGTCAAGTCAAAGTCAGTAGGAACACCCGTCATGAAAACACAGGTCCCTGTGAGTGAAACCAAATCCACACCACAAAGAAAAGCTGAAAAGAAAGGAATGGAGGCCCCAAACATAGAGAGCGACAAGGCCCTGGGAAATTTTAGTTTGGAAAATGAAATAAACAAAATCAAAATCCCTATCCCAATTGTTGAATTGGCTAAAAATATGATATACAGAAAACAAATTGCCAAGATGATTAGCTTTTCAGAAGACGAAAGCCAAGCCGATGTCATCAACTTAGAAGATGACAAGCTGAACATAGTTTTTGTTCCACATTTCGAAGGTGCGAAAGACATTGTTGCCCCCTTCTATATCACGTTAACCTACTTCGACCACCTACTCCATAACTGCATGCTAGATTCTGGAGCATCCCACAATGTGATGCCTAAAGCCATTATGGATAAATTAGGTCTCGAAATCACTAGGCCTTATGGAGATTTATATTCATTTGATTCAAGAAAAGTCAAATGCATAGGCATGATTAAATATTTGGTGGTAATTCTGGCACAAATACCTGCAAAAAGACTTCTTATGGATGTAGTGGTCAACGATATCCCTCTGAAATATGGTATGTTGTTATCTAGGTCATGGGGTGCCAAGCTTGGAGGATCTCTCTAGCTTGACATGACATATGCTACGATTCCAGTTTTTGGAGGACAGTACACGCGTCTATACAGAGAAACTAGGTTGGCATTCACGGTAGGTGATCCACATAACCCAAATAACCACCCTGTATATATTGTTGATCAAGATTTAGGTAATTGTATTTTATCCATTGACGATGATATTGAGGTAGGTATAGACGAAAGTTGTACAGAAGAAAAAACAAAAAAAGAAAAAATTAAAAAAAATGTATATAGCTCTGGTGTGTGGAAGATGTTTTTTGATGGTGCTTCATCCTACTTTGGAGTTAGAGCTGGGGCACTCCTTGTGGCTCCCGATAATCAATTCGTAATTCCCTTTTCCTACAGACTACAATGGAATGGGGACCACACTAATAATGTATGCGAGTATGAAGCCTTAGTGTTAGGGTTAGAAGCTGCTAGGAGAATGAAAATAAAAATCCTCGAAGTCTTTGGTGACGCCAAGCTAATCTTAAAATAGGTAAACTGACAGTACCAAGACAAACATCCTAGGTTGAGGTCCTACAGGAATTGTGTCTGGGATATGATCGACAATTTCTTCTCCTCTGTCAAGGTTCATTTCATTCCAAGAACTGAAAACCAACAAGCTGATGTGTTAGACAAAGCAGCCTCAATATTCACACCTCCCACCACGTTTAAACTAAAGTACCACATACAAATGGGCACCGACCTTCTATACCGAATAACATACAACATTGGTAGGTCTTTGAGGACGATGAACAGCTTCGCAAATTTTTAGAATCAATAGACGAGTTTGCTGAAATGCATGCTAACCAAGAAAACCAAAATGATCCTATTTGGATCATGCGGGAAGGGGAGGATCCTCAAGAGTTCCACGATAAAATCGTGAATCACCGAATGCTCGTTCTTAAAAATAACCAAATCCCCAAGGGCCTGATTCCCTTGGAAAGATTATTCAATCAAGACGATATCCCTTTAAGATCCACTCTACAGCCTCAACCTGAAGAGGTTGAGGATTGTGACATAGGTAATAAAGAAAACCCTTGGTTGGTGAAACTATCCAAATATTTGTCCCCGGAAACTAAAAGTAAATACATGGAGTTGCTTAGAAAGTACAAGGACATTTTCACTTGGTCATATGAAGAGCTGAGAACCTATGACACCACTGTGATTGAACATAAGATACCCCTGAAGCCTGGTGTCAAACCCTTCAGACAAAAACTTAGACAAATCAATCCTATTTTATTTCCCGTGGTCGAAAGGGATGTCAAAAAGCTCTTGGATGCAAAAATAATTGTACCACTGAGATACTCCGATTGGGTAGCAAACCTAGTCCCGGTTAGAAAGAAAAATGGGGAAATTAGACTGTGTGTTGATTTTAGAAATCTAAATAAGTCCTCCCTCAAAGACAACTACCCCCTACCCAAAATGGATCACATTTTAGAAAAAGTAGTTGGGGCAAATAGGATGTCGATGATCGATGGGTTTTCCGGGTACAATCAAATTGCCGTCAACGAACACGATAAAGAAAAAAAATCCTTCACCACCCCTTGGGGTACATTTATGTATGACAAGATGCCTTTTGGTTTAATGAATGCAGGTGCTACTTTCCAACGTGCTATGGATATCGCCTTCATTGGCGAAAGGGACAAATTTGTGGTTATCTATCTTAATGATCTAACTGTTTTTTCTAAATCTAATGAAGATCATCTGATACATCTCAAGCAGACGTTTGAGAAATTCCACAGGTTTGGATTGTCTTTAAACCCCAAAAAGTCTCACTTTTCTATGCAAGAAGGTAAACTCTTGGGCCATATTGTGTCTTGAGATGGAATTAAAACTGATCCTAAAAGAGTTGAATCTATAGACACAATAAATATCCCTAGGAATGTAAAAGAAATTCAGTCATTCTTAGGAAAAATAAATTTTTTGAGGAGATTTATCCCAAACTTTACTGAAATCGTGAAGTTGATCATAGATATGCTAAAGAAAAACAATGAAGTGAAATGGACAGCAGAAGCCAAAGCATCATTTGCATGCATCAAGAAGGTTATAAGTGAGGCACCTGTACTGGCAAGCCCTGATTACCAAAAGGATTTTCTTATTTTCTCATTCACCTCCGAACACACACTTGTCGTGGTACTCCTCCAAAAAAATGAAGAAGGTTTCGAGCAACCGATAGCATTTTTTAGCAAAAGTCTTAGAGACGCTGAACTCAGATATGATATAATGGAAAAACAAGCATATGCTATGGTGAAGGTGTTAAAGGATTTCAGAACCTACATGTTGCATTCCAAGGTAATTGTGTACGTACCCACCAGCTCTGTAAAAGACATTTTGGTTTAGTCCGACAGTGATGGCAAAAGAGGACGGTGGCTTGCCAAAATTCAAGAATTCGACCTGGAGATAAAACCAACGAGACTAGTAAAGGGACAAGGTTTGGCTAAACTCTTAACTGAATCAAATTTTAGAGCTCTTGGAATAAATGGCCTACAGGGAAGTGAAGAGTGTGTGGACATGAATGAGCTCGATGAACAAATAACTAAAATCAGAATTGAAGAGAATTTTGCTTCATCAGATTGGTAGAAAGACATAGTGTCCTATCTGTTGACCTTGAAGTGCCCGAGTGACTTACCCCCATCTAAAGCCAGAACGCTAAAGCTACATGCAGTCAAGTACTGTATATCCGAAAGACAATTGTATTGTAAGGACCCACTTGGATTCCTGTTGGTTTGTTTGCTTGAATCAGAAACAGAGAAGGTCATAAGCTAATTTCATGAAGGAGTGTGTGGAGGACATCATGCCTGGATGGAAACGGCTTATAAGATCCTGAGGGCAGGATATTATTGGCCTAAACTTTTCTCAGACGTCAATGCCAAGATCCGAGCCTGCAACCCTTGCCAATTGTTCGCAGGCAAGCATAAACTCCTAGCGATGTCATTGGTTCTGGTCAAAACGGAAGCCCCTTTTCAGCAATGGGGATTAGATTTCATAGGTGAAATTAATCCTCATTCTAGCGCTCAACATAAATGGATCCTGACTGCTACAGATTACTTCACCAAATGGGTGGAGGCTATTCCAACTAGAAGGGCTACAGATTCAATGGTAATAGATTTCTTAGTAGAGAACATTTTGTCTAGATTCGGCTGCCCCCAAAAGATAGTCACAGATAACACCCAGGCCTTTAAATCTATGCCTATGGTCAGTTTCTACCAAAAGTACAATATCATGCTTGGTCATTCCATGGCATATTACCCCCAGGGAAATGGGTTGGCCAAGTCTTCAAACAAAAGCCTAATCAATATAATTAAGAAAATGTTGAGCGAAAACAAGAAATCTTGGCATGTGCATTTGAAATACGCTTTGTGGGAAAATCAAATAGGCACAAAAAATTCTATTGGCACTTCCCCTTTCCAAATGGTGTACGAGACCGACGTAGTATTACCTATAAATCTAGCGCTTCCCATAATGAAACTTTGGCAAGATGAGAAAGAAGAACCAAATCATGTCACAAGAAGAATAAACCAGCTGATTGAAGTCCAACACCACAGGGCCAAAGTGGATGAAAGGTTGTAGAAATATCAGGACAACATGAAGGTGCTATTCGATCATAAGGCCAAAGACAGAGATTTTCTCCCCAGAGATTTGGTTTTAAAATGGGATGTTAGGAAGAAAGAATCAGCAAAACATGGTAAATTCGATCACATGGCAAAGCATGGACCATTCAAGGTTACAGCTCCTGAAGGAAAAAATTCGTTTCTGTTAGAGAATTTGGACGATAAAATCCTCAATGCCCCTGTCAATGGGCGTTATTTAAAACACTATATGAAATAATTGGTTTCCAAAATTCCCACTGTATATACTAGTTTGTGTTTTCTTTTTTATTTTTCATAATTTTCTTTGGTAAGTCTACTTTCGTCAAAAATAAAATCAGTCAATGTTTTTCTAGAAGTAGGGATATGAAATTTTCAATGCATTCAATTCTTTTAAAGCCCTGATACTCTTCATATTGTTCCCTTACATGATCCCGGATTGCAGCCCAAACAAGCGAAAGGAGCAAACAAACAGCCATATATCAGAATAGAAATTTGCCGAAAACAGGTGATAGAAAAGATTTTCCGTTATTTCAAAAGAGAACGAAAATGGTAAGGAAAAGGTGTGAATTCCAGAGAAGTCTATTTTTCAAACGAATTGCGGTGATGGTCTCGTAAGTGTGATATGTCACTAAAAGAACAAGTTCTTACTCTGGGTGCTAAGAGTTTCACTTAGATAAAGATAAGAGGTAATTAAAATAAGCAGAGAGAGTAAAGCGTCTCCGAGAAAGGGTTCCACGAGTTGGGTTTAATCCATGACCCTTGTTTTTCGATTTCCAGGTCTTTCTCTGTCGCCCCTTTCTACCCTTGGTTTTTCCTTCTTAAAAAACCAAGCATCTTTCTGGGTTTCCCACAGAGGAAGAAGAGATTACGTCTTAGCTTTGGAAGCTGGAAAACAGATCTTACTAGGTAAGCCAGTCCTCATAAATCCTCACTCTCCGACTAAACAAAGTTATGCGTAGGCTGATCCTGACTCTCCTAGGTTTCTTAACAGTTTTCTAAGGATTGAGGCTTTCTCGAAGGAAGGCCCCTGGAAGTAATATTTCCCATTTTCCCTGTGGGCTAAGGTGCTTTGAAAGTTAAGAGAAGGTTGGTCCGGGGTAATCAAAGCAAGTTCACAGACCTCCACTGCAAATTTTACACAGGTACCATCCCTGGTATACTTGGTACAACTGATTGCCCCCACTTCGTGTTCAAAAAGTAAATTATAAGACAGATGGTTAAAGGAAATTCATATTTGATTTCCCCCATCTAATCCAAGAAGACAATGAAAGGAAATTCATAAATGATTGCCCTCATCTCAGCATTTAAATGCATAATTATGATTCGAAGTGGTGAAAGGAAATTCAGTAAAAAGGGACAGATAACTTCATCGGGGTACTGAACAGGCTCGCTGGCAGTGAAGCAATATCTGAGGTATCTGTAAGGTTGTCATACGTAAATTTCACTCTACTCTAGTTACTAGTCTTTTCGAAACCGGATCTGCATCCCAAGTTCAGACAAGGCTCCCCGATTAAAAACATGAAATTTACTTCGTTTGATGCAAGCCAAAAGCTGCAAGATCTGCTGGATTTCCTAGGATTGTTTTGATCATCTTAAAGCAGACCTAAATTCAGTAGCGAGAAGGAGAAGATCATGAATGGGGCTGCAACTGAGTTTACAACGTTGGGAGTTTTGAAAAGCTTTTCAGAAGTAAAGACAAAATCTCTTTTTCCCTCTGTATCCCCTCCCTAAGAAAGTTCCACAGAAAGAAGCCTTTGACTCCATTTACCCAATAAAGGCACTAAGTCTACTCATTCTCCTCATCCCACAAGGAGAGGAGGTCCCCAATTGGAGCCTATGTTGAAACAGTTTTTAAATTTTTAATCTCTAAGACTAAAAATTTCCTTTTTTAGGTTTCGTCTTTTCATAAAGCATAATCCTCACTATCATTTCCAAAATCCCGGTACCGAAATCCCGACAAGATTTATTCTTTAAATAATCAACGGCAAAAAAAAAAAGTGTTTTAAAAGTCCCAACACGCATTCTGTAAAGTTATTTTTAATCATGGTAATTTAAAACCTAAAGGAGTTGATTAGCAATATTTATGCCTTTCGGGATTTGGGTCTACTCAAAACCATATGTTTTCCATACATATTGAATCATGAAATCCCGATCCCCGATTTCCCGAAAGAATGGAAGTTAGTTTTTAATCCTGATTAATTAATTTATTAACATGATAGTTAAGGCCTAAACCTAATCTTATTGTGATTTCGCAATTTCGAGAATCGGGGTTTAGCGATGACATACCTCATGTATTCACGATCCCCAAAACCCTGAAACGCGAAGTCTCGAACCATAATCAGTGTTTAAACTGAACTAACTATGTTTTAAAAACACGATTAATGGTAATTAAACTTCTTAGGTATTTTCTTATTTCTGGTACCGTTGAATAAAATCTTTCGAATTTTGAATCTGGGATTGTTGAAATACAGCCACATTAATAACGGATAACTAATGATTTATGTGACACTAATGTGTATCTCATAAATATTCACTACATTTAAGGTATGAAGTTCTTGTCAGCTGCATCAGTACCTTCATCATTAAATGAGTTAAAAGAGAATTAAAGGTCTGTGTTTCGCAATTTATCTTGGTTCATGCTATCAGGTGTAAGATGCATTCAACTAAACTCATACATCTCTCTTTTGTGACAGGTTTTTATTCTGATACGAAAATCATGGCACCAAAGAAAGCACCTAAGAAGAGTGAAGATACAACTGAGATTTGCAGTCCAGAGGCAGATATCATATTCGACACAACACCACATGCTATTGACTTGATCAAATCCTGGAGACAAATCAATGAAATTATGGACTATGAAATCAAAAATTCTCCAAATGATTCTGAGAATCACCTTCGGGACATAGCTGAATCCGAGCTTCACAATATTGCAGCATGTCCACGGCTCATGGTGTACAATGACATGATCATTTGGGCTCTAGAGAAGGTTGATATTCTAACGAGAAGTATTTTGAATGATTAGTCAGTCGTTATCGGCTTATTCAGACTTGAACATATCTAAGTAATGTACAAACTCTCACCCAATCCTAAATATACTTACAATGTCGAGTTTATAGCTGAATTTCAAAGGAAGGAGTGCACTGAGGCAGACCAAACTTATCCCAATTTAATCAAAGGATGGTGGAGATGTCCATCAAAGTTTAGGGCCGACACTCATGGAAATTATGCCACCGCATCTTTGAATGAATACATGGTTTATGTAGCCATGATGTTGTGCAGACTCTTTGGCAAAACGAATCCCTACCATTTTCCCACAGATTGGGTACCCTTTTTAGAGGAGGCATCAAAAGGGTATAGTTTCAACTGGAGCAAGATTTTATCCGATAACTTGGCCAAAGAGGTTTCAAATTACAAAGCCGCAAAAGCCCAAGGTCAACCAGTGACCTTTTACATGTCAGCATACATAATGGAAGAAAATTGTTTTTTGACTTTGTTCCCTCTGATGAATTGGAATTGGAACATAACCTACCCCCAACCCATTCACGAGTATCATTCAAAGTTGTGGGAAGAAAACACAATAAATTCATTTTACGAAATTTGTCATTTCGTAATAATACCAATGCATAAAATGCTTTATGGCTGTGATCCTCCTCGCATCTCTAAGACAGTCTCAGAAAACCTCAGGGAAATAGTCGACTGGTTCATCGAAGAAATTTTCTCTTACATCAGGGTTTATGGGTGCTCAATCTCTCCACATGCACTTCCAAAATTTCTCCCAGACAGACTGGTATTGAGAGAGGTAGCACACCAAATAGTGAAAGGTGGTATCGGAATAGAGCTAAAGGTGGCCCAAAAGAAATCCTAGCCAATCTTCCCTATGCATATCGGGAAATTTTCATTACTAAACTTGGGCCATTCCAAGGTGGAAGCAGAAGCGCTCGAAGAAATCAAAATGGTAAATATTGAGCACAAAAAGCATGACCCTTATCAAGTAGTGAACAAACACCTGATACACTGCGGTATGAAATATTATGAACATGAAAGGTCCATTTATGATGATATGTTCAAAGAGGTCAAAAATTATGAGGAAGTATTAAACAAAGTACGGGCATTACCACCCGACTTATAGACTAGTTTTATGACCTTCCAAAGCCATAGGCGAAGTTGTTTACCGAAGATATTGCAAGGTCAATACACGATCCCCCCTCCAGAGCAGGAAGGACCTCCCCCAGGTTTTGAATCAAATTCACATGATAAAGAAAATACAAAGGAAAGTTTGAAGGAGACTGAAATGCCTTCACTAAGAACAGAAGTTCTACAAATCAAGAACTCAGAGTCAGGGAAAGGAATCGAGTTGGAAACATCTCCTGCAATCCCTGAGAATTTTCCTGAAAGAATAGGAGGAACGGTATCAACAAAGCTTGGAAGCCCTATTACTTCTTTGACCCCATTGTAGTCTACCTATGCAAACCCCCAAGAGGGAGCTCTATATGTTAGTGATCTCAAACCTATTTCTAGAGACGAAATTCCTTCATCCGATTATTTTTTTCAGTAAAAAGAGAAAGGCTATCTTGAAACAGGAAATGCATCTAAGAGGAGACACGAAGATAAAAAAAACATAATATCATCGTAGATGGACAAAATCTTGAAGAAGGGGAATTCGCTACATAAATAGCAAGCAAAATGGGAGCCTTCGCATCAATAAATTTACACTCTATAAGTAGTTTGAGGATTAGGTTACAACAAAAAGACCAAATGATAGCCCAGCTACAAAGTCAATTAAGGGAGACTAAAAGAAGTATCAGTCTCGAAATAAACAAAGGGCTAGAACAAGACAAAACCAGTGACATACAGGAGATTCAAATACTAAAAACAAGCTTAAATGAAGCGAACATGAAGATACCAGCCAGCCAAGCACAGGTCCTACATCAGGAAGAAATGAATAAACTATTACAGAACAAGATGAGTTCAATCCAAAATCAAGTGGTAGATATGGAAACTTTCCAAGCCCAGGCATTGGAAATACATGCAAAAATAGAAAAAGAGCAATAGGGATTGATCTCTAAGATAGAAATTATTCAAACTTACTTTCAGGAGACAGGTAAATCCTTCGACAGTATCCTCTTAAAGGAGAGGGAAGCAAAAGTATCCAAAACCACTTTTCAAAAGGCAATGATTCTTTCAGCAAAAGAGGAGATCGGAAAGACTCAAAAGTTATATGTTTCAGAGAAGATCAAAGGGGATATAATACTCAAGGTTTGGGAGGCAAGCCTTGCCGAAAACAAGAGAATAACCAAAGAGGTTAACGATGATTGCCAAGCAATTTTCGATCTTGTAGATAAGGCTTCGTTGAACATTGGAAAAGACAATTGTCCTAGGTTATTGGGACAAATCAACATTGGAAGGCATCAATTAAATTTCAAGGAGAATCTGGATGAAATTCAAATAGAAATCTCACAGATAAAAGTAACTGATGTTACACATATTAACAGGTGGATGGTGAAGCCAAATTTAAAGTTACAAACTATTGAGTTTACAGGAAAGATAGTTGATGACCATCTACCAGGACTTCAGAGAAAATTCTTCCTATTTGAGGTGAAATACATTCCAAAGGCTCCTAGGGCATTGGTACAGCTCCTGGGAAAATGTATTGATTGTCTTAAAATAGAAGAAGGAGTTTCATCAACAAAGAAGTAAAGTATTATTTTGAAAATTTCATCATCGAAATTAATCAAAGAAGATAAAGATAGAAATGTAAATGGTTCAGTATTTCACATTCATGTAACCGTTAGTCTTCGGAAGTTAGTTAATCACCAACTGGAAGAAAAAATTTTGGTGATCATGTATAAATATAATTTCACAAGACTGAGAAGTGGATTTTGGTTTTTTAGGGAGTCAATTGTATTAGAGGTTTTCTGATTTACAGTGATATAGATAATGCAGAAGACATTCTGAATTCTGTCAACTTGAAGCTATGTGCTCCTTTACTTTGTTTTCAATATCTTTCAATATCTTTCTTTCCATGTCTTTCTAATGAATGATCAGCTATAGTTTAGCTCAAACTTCTATTGTAGTTTGAATTTATTTGATTATCTAATCATTCACAGTTTTTCCTCTATGATTGCTATCAGCAGTTTCAAGACCTGTACGTCATTTGGATGGTTATATTTTATATTTCATTAGAAATCTCGTTTCTCTCTCCTTCTTCTGTTATGACATGAGATTCTTTCATGAATAAAGCCTCATATTTTTCGGCAGCATTACTTTAGTTATTATTTTACTATTCTCAAATTATTTCAAGTACAGGAAACGACCTCTACTGTTATTGTGTTATTATTTTGAGTTCCAAAACTCCTTTTCTATTTCATCCCTCAAAACTGAAGCAACAAATCTTTAAACATTTTATAATTTAATAAAATTTTACCTCCCGTGACTGTCCCAAATAATAGACAACCTAACATAGAACCTGTCCTTCAATATCAAACTAGCATTGCTTTGAACTTATTTAATACTATCCTGCAAACAACAACTACCCGGGTCGAATTAGAACGCTCATGGGCAGTTATCGAGAGAGATATCTGTTAGCACTTGGTAGATTTCCTAGAGGTTGAAAAAGAAGAAATCTACAAAGGTAACCTTATCCAACCGCTTTTAAAGCTGGGATCTAGCCCTTCTAGCTTCAGAGAGGGATCTCTCTATATGATTTAGCTTTGTTTTTAATTTCAGGTGTTAGGCTAGGTAAAGGAAATGTTGGTTTTGTTGTCAAAGAGTTTTTAAATTGGTTGAGACGGTCTACACATCCATTGGGCTATGGGGTCTGTGTTTAATTAGATATGAGATACAACCAGAAACGCCAAAGAAGTCCTTCACAGGGCGAGATAATATACTCACTGGATCTTTAGTAATTAAAATGATGGACAGAAGAAAAGATAAGAAGAATAACTTCAACTAACAAGCAGTTAAGAATTTATTAATTGAAGATATTAGAAGATAAACATCAAAATCTTTTAGAATCGGAAACAAGGTATCAGAGATAAATCCTGCAACATTACACTATTCATAAAGATTAGTTCCAGAAAAACACAATGATTACAAAGAAAGAAAAACATTCAACTTAGAAGATTGACATCACCAGTGAACATACGCAAGAATCCTGTAAAAGTGCCTCCTCTTTATTAATGGCAGACTTCTTCAAAAATAGTACAGTTTGATAGCAATAGGGTGTGCGAATCAACAACCCTCAATACTTCGAAAGTTGAAGTATTTATAATTCAAATTACAAACGTTCTTGTCATAACTGATCAGGATGTGCTCATTCTATTTTTAGTCTAACTAATTTAACTAATCAAAACTGCTTGATGACTCGATACAACTGCATGCGGAATTTCTGGGGTAGGACATTGGCGAGGTGCCTTCGCAACCTCTTCTGACTGGACAGGTGACTGGATTGTGACAGCTCATCTGCTAATCTAACAGATCACAAAGTTCTTCCCATCTGAGATGACTTGGTACTGTGACTTTAAGTAATCTCTGATACACTTCATCCATGTCTGTATACTTAGAAAATGTAGGCTTAATGAGGAATATGTATTTAATCTCGTGTTGGACACTAATATCCAACTGCAGGGCATCCATGAATGCTTTGCCTTTGATGCTCCCTTGTATCCCTGCAAACTTGGAACTGTCCTTAGACACTTCAGCCAATCTCTTCTTGTAATCAGGGAGTGTCATTAGTCTGTCATTAATGACCTTCAGACCAGGTAGGCCTTTCTTTTGGAGAACATCTATCTTATTAAAGAACTTATGTACTCCTTGATCCATGACTTGAACCTTTTCCTCGAGCTGAAGCATTAGACTTCTCTTGGTTAAAACCTTTTTTACTTCAAGTATAGTCTTTGTTCTGTCCTCGATCTTTAGTTCTTCTAGTTCCTCTCTGGTCTTAGAATTCAAGAAATGATGATCTCATTTGCTTGTGCTGGCATGTCTCCCAGCTCCACTCTGATTTTCTCAATAGCCTGTTTGCTCCTCTGGAGCAACTCATTTTGTTCAAACATAATTTGAATCATTGGCCAGATTTCATTTATGGACTTGGTGATATCTGTCCATACAATTTCTTTGACCTCAGCCAAACTCTTTCCTGCCATTGTTTGCTTTTGGAGTTGTTGTAACTCCTTCCTGATATTCTCATTTACCTGCTTTTCTTTGGATAGGCTTGTCTGGAAGGAAGTCTTGAGCTCTTGGAGGTTCTCCACTTATTTCTTAAGCCTGTTGATTTCTGTCTCTTGCAGGTTCATTTTCTCCATAGACTTGGCAAGGTCCGTTGTTCCTTCTGGTAGTGACACTGGTGTTGTAGATGGTATTGATGTCACTGTTGATGTGCTCAATCCTGCAATTGGGATAGCGCTCAATGGAATGCCTTCCATCGGCTTCATCTGCTCTTTCTCCTTTAGTAGTCTCTCCATCTCAGCCTCCATCTCTTTGAGCTGAGCATTCTGCTCCATGAGTAACTTTAGCATCTCATCCTTCTCACCTTCGTTCTCTGCTATCTCCTTTTCCTGTGAGTCCTCTGTGGGCGGGAGCTTTAGCTGTTTTCTTCAGGATGCGATGTCATCATTTTTCTTTTTTATCATCTCTTCTGCATCCTTGACGTTCGCGGGGTCATAACCGATCTTGAGAACCAGCTCCTCCAACGTCTTGATTCTGTTTTCTTTTGCGAAAGATGACATTTTCTCCAGCTTGAGCTGTGTCTGAGCGTTGTTCAATGATACCTGAAATTTTGCTGCAAAAGATGTAGCGTGTGCCAATGTGTGAAAAACCATCTCCCCAGTTTTTTTTTGCAGATCCATCTGATCTGTTGGATGCACTTCCTTTGCCTGGAACTCGAAGGTGGCCCTTTTGTAGTCTGATATCACCTTGGGATCCGGTACCTGTGCTTGGAGGTAAGCCATGTGCATCCTTCCCTTTTCTGTGTCAAATGCTGAAAGAAGCCTATGCTGAGCTGTGGACGACTGCTTCTGAAACTGGGCATAAGTACTGCTAGTGAGTGTCTGGTTCTTCTTCTTGATCAATTCATACTTTTCGAAAATGCCCAACTTGGGACCAGTTTTACTTGGCGGAGTATCCAGGGGAGAATCTGTGGATTGCTTCGGTATTGTTGTTGTGATTGCCTTGTGTTGGCTCGAACTAAAAGGTGGAGTGACTGGCTTGACCCCTATGGTAGTTACTGTGGTAGTCGGAACTTCTTGTTCTACTGTCGCGCCAAGCGTTGAAACTGACTTTGGCCTCTTGGTGTGTCTCTGGAACTCCTCTGATGACACCTCTGTTACAGGAGGCGACGACTCCTGTCGAGGCCTCTTCTCCTTGGGGACCTGAGGTGTGGTAGTGGGTGGCACACTCGTCGAGGGCACCTGTTGTTCCACTTCAACCTGCTGCAACATATCGATTAAGGTGTCAGGCACCCATACTGTCTGATTTGCAAACTTTTCTATCTCTGGCTTGGGCTCATGAGCATACGGGACACTCTTATTGTTCACCCTCATTTCCGAAATGATCCTGTATGGATCATAATGCCAGGTGAAACTCGTAAAGAATTTGATCTCCTTCAACATTCTATCCGCTTCTTCCCCTGCGCCTCGACTATTGCAGATAAAAGAACCAATCTTCCCCTTGATTCTCAGTTGTTGCTTCTTCTTCAGGGAAACAAAATGAATGTCATCTGAATTCATTATCTGCCTAATATATTCTAATGCAAAAAAAATTACCGGTACGTATTTTGGCAGCTTGTAGGGTGCCAATTCGCACCCGAAAACTCTGATTTCGGTGTGGTTCTGATATAAGTACCAGTCTCCTGTCTTTGCGTTGTCCGAGAGATGTAGAATTCTCTGGACTTCATCATTTATTCATGGCTCAGTTCTACCACTCAACATTCTTACCACTGGGTGGTAAAACTGGTCAATGAAATCTTTGAAGTCGTATTCAGCAGAGTTACGCTTCAAAAGAGAAGTCCATGCTGTGACTGGCTGGGGCCTTCTGTCTGCATCCATCTTCTGCATAGAGAAACTGAATTTGTCGGCTTGAAAGTAAACGAACATGTATGCCAGTATGGAAGAATATATGAACATGCCCTCTGTGGAAAAATTCACGAATTGTTCGTGAATATTATCGGCCAAGAAAGTATTGTAGTCGAACTGCATTGTGGGCTTTTCATCGTTTGAGAAAATGGACAGAAAACCCAGGATGGGCTCATCTACCCATTGGTCAGAATAGTAACCAAGCAAGGCACAAAGGGAAGAAATGATTTGGTTTCCTTTGGTGGAGAACATGGAAGAAGGGTAAGGGGGATTGGTGGAAGGGAGTTGAGCAGAAGTGGGGAAGAAAAGCTTGAATATCTGAGCTCTCTGAGGAAAGGTCATTTTCTGATATAACTCAGTGAGGATTTCTAAATTGAAAGGGGACACAGATTCAGCACGGGGAATTTGCATCATCTGGTCAATGTCTTCGGGAGTGATGAAGAAGAGGACGTCTCCAGATGAAGAGACGATGGCCCTCTGGTCGGGGATGTAATGGGCTTGGCATTTGAGGGCGAATTTAGAGAAATGATGAATTTGGGGAAAGAAATACAGGGGCAAATTGGACTCCCAGAGTCCAATTTCGTCACTCTGGTCCAGGAACACCTCCCGGAGCCATGACTGAAGATCAGAAAAATCGAAGTCGCAAATGGTATCTGCGATCAATCGATCTTTATCAACCAAGGGAATTTTGTCCAGGTTGAAAGGAGGAGGAAGAAAAGGATTCTCTTCTTCTTCCTCTTGTCTTGGCTTTGACACCATTTCAGCAACAGTACCTGCAATAAACACGATGTTAGTGGGGTAGACTGACTGTGGATGAAGGTGGCGGAAAAGCAACGGAGGCGTAAGAGTAAAATTTTCTGGTGCGATGGTCGAATAGTGAATGAAGAGGGAAAACGATAGTTTTATTTAAAACTGGGGTCGGTTGGACGCGGGAAAACGGTAAGCATGACAACGGGTATGTTATCCAGTTATTAATGGGCAACGGGCCACTTGGGGGTGATATGGCAGGTGACGGTGGCAGAAACATACGAAAGGTTGACGTGGCTGCTAGGGATTGGAGATGATGGGAAGTGAAA
>ML796019.1:72883-83807 GCA_009831015.1 Picea engelmannii | reverse complement strand
ATGTACAATGGAGGGTGAGTTCTTCAAATCTTTTACTGAGGTGGGACATAATGTTTCAGCATTCTGCCATTCACAGGTGCTCCTGGCAGATCTGACCCATCAGCATTGTTTAGCAAAAAGGCATTGTTTCCTCTGAAAGCTTGTATCATGTATGGCCACGTCCACAGATTGTCAAATTTTCCATGCTTTCCCTTGTCCTCGTTCCTGGAATCCCATCTCAACACCAGGTCTCCCATCTCAAAATCATCCTCCTTGGTTCATTTGTCAAAGATCTGCTTGATGTTCTCTTGGACGACCTATGTTTTGTTGAAGACATCTTCTCTAGTCTGTTGCAAATGAATCATCTGATTGATTCGTCTCTAGGAGTCATTTGGCTCAGCTTGTATATCCTGAAGTAACTTCATGACAAGGACTCCCAAAGAAGTTGGGAAAACAGCCTCGGTACCATAGACTAGCTGGTATGGTGACATACCAATTGACCTTTTGGTGGTCAGTCTATCTGCCCATAAAGCAAATAACAACTTATCATGCCATGATTTTTTGTTCTCCTACAATGTTTTCTTGATGATATTTACCAAAGTTTTGTTTGAGGACTCTGCCAACCCATTCCCCTGAGGGTAGTAGGCCGTGGAATGCCCCAAGCCAATGTGGTACCAGTTGCAGAAATCTACGAGTTTCTTTAACGGAAAGGCAGCTGCATTGTCAGTAATGATCTTTCTAGGACAACCAAAACGAGACAAAATATTATTTTCAAGAAATTTGATAATAACAGAGTCAGTGGCTTGCCTGCTTGGTACAGCCTCGATCCATTTGGTAAAATAATCAGTGGCAGTAAGAATCCACCTGTGTTGGCCTGAAGACGGAGGGTGTATTTCTCCAATGAAATCGAGTCCCCATTGCTGGAAAGGAGCCTCGACTGAGATTGGTTTAAGAGGTAAAGGAAGGAGTTTCCTTTTCCCTTCAAACAGTTGGCACTGGTGACATGCTGTTACTTTCTGATGTACATCTGCAAACAAGGTAGGCCAGTAAAATCCAGCTCTGAGTATTTTGTTGCCTGTAACCTTCCAGTTCAAATGGCCACCACATTCTCCTGCATGAAACTCTTGCAACACTTTATCAGCTTCATCCTTTAGTAAAAAATTTAAAAGAATACCAGCAGGGTCTTTCCAATACAAATTTCCTTCTAGAATACAGAATTTCAAAGTTTTCAACTTTAAAAATCTAGCTTTAATCCTTGTTAAACCAGGGGGAGCTTGTAAATTTTGTAGAACGAATATAAGGTCTACATACCACGGAGAGTTGAGAAATACCTCTCTAACATTTGGAGTCGCCATCTCACCCTGTTCATCTGCCACATCTAGAAAATTAATGTCAAGAGCCTGGAAGTTAGATTCAGCCATCAGTTTAGCAAGGCCTTGACCTTTGATTAGTTTTGTGGGCTTAATCTCTATGTCATATTCTAGAATAACTGCAATCCACTTTCCCCTTCTACCAGCAGGGTTATCTTGTGTCAAGATATCTTTTGCTACCGTGTTCGGAACATAAGCTATGGTGTGGGAATGGAGAACATAGACCCTGAAGTCCTTTATAAACTTTTACCAAAACAAAAGCTTGTTTCTCCATGATATTGTAATTCAATGCAGCATCTCTTAAAGATTCGCTAAAGAAAGCTATGGGTTGTTCATACCCTTCACTGTTCTTCTGCAGTAATACCGCTGCTATAGTATGTTCAGAGGCAAAAGAAAAAAGATAGAAATCTTTAGTGAAATCGGGACTGATCAAGACTGGGGCTTCTGTGAGTGCTCGTTTTACTTGTTCGAAGGACTGCCTAGACTCAGAGTCCCATTTTATTTTTACGTCCTTTTTTAGCATGTTTGTGATGTTTCGGAGGAGCTCAGCTAGATTAGGAATGAATCTTCGAAGAAAGTTAATTTTCCCTATAAAACACTGCAGTTCTTTGAGGTTTCTTGGGTGTTCTAACTTTAGTATGGCCTCGATTCTGCTGGGGTCAATTCTGATTCCCTCTTTAGAGATGATACGTCCCAGCAGTTTTCCTTCTTCTAACCCAAAAAGACACTTCTTGGGATTTAAAGAAATCCCGAACCTTCTACACTTTTCGAAAACTCATCTAAGGTGTTGTAGGTGTTCATCATCAGATTGGGAAAACACAGTCACATCATCTAGATAAACGACAATAAACTTACCTGATTCTTCCATGAAGGTGATATCCATCGCCCTCTGGAAGGTGGCTCCTGCGTTCATCAAACCAAAAGGCATCTTCACATACATGAAAGTGCCCCATGGTGTGGTGAAATCTATTTTTTCTTGGTCGTCTGGGTGAACTAGGACCTGGTTGTATCCTGAGAAACCGTCTAACAGAGAAATTCGACTGGACCCGACCACCCTTTGCAGGAGGTGAACCATTTTAGGCAAGGGGTAGTTATCCTTCAGGGATGCTTTGTTCATATTCCAGAAATCTATGCAGAGTTTGATTTCCCCGGTTTTCTTACGTGTAGGAACTAAATTAGAAACCCACTTAGAGAAACATATTGGAACTATGATCTTGGCATCGTACATTTTCTTAATCTCTTTTTCTATCAGGGGAAGCAACTTGGAATTTATCCTCCTAAGTTTCTGCCTAAACGGTTTCTGGTCTTCCTTTATGGGAATCTTGTGTTGTATGATGTTGGTATCATAGGCTTTCAAATCTTCATAGCCCCAGGCAAAAACGTCTGAATATTCTTTGAATAGCTCAATGTATTTAAGATTTTGTTCTGGGGGTAATGACTTGGATAGTTTGACCATCCTAGGCTTCTCTTCAGTCCCTATATTGCAGTCCTCTATCTCTTGTCCATGTGCTTCTATTTTCGGTTTCTTAGCTACATCGTTATTGTCAAATAGATCTTCTAAAGGAACAAGCCCTCTAGGTAAAACATTGATTTTCAATTGTAAAACATCGGCATCCATTTCGTCATCCCTTAAATCTCCTGAATCTACTGTATCTACTCCTAAATCTACAGTATTCACACTATCTATTTCAATTTCAGAATTATTTACGTTCTCGTCTTCAATTTCTAAATCTATGTTTGTACATTCAAAATCGTTCTTGCATTGCAGAAAGTCCTCTATCTGATCGTCATTTCCAAACACCTGCCAGTACCTGATATTATCGGGAACCGTAGGTCTGCATTTCACTTCGACAGTGTATGGGTGAGTTTGTTGGAAAGGGATCTTGCAGGAGGCTGCTGATGTAGCCAATCCATCAGCCAGAATATTCTGTCCTCTTGGCATTACCTGCAAGTCAACCTCATTAAAACACTTTAAAGCATCAAGAACAGCATTCCTGTAGGCTCTAAGGCGTGGGTGTTTAGCGGCATATTCCCCTTTAATTTGCTTAATTATTAATTCATAGTCACCCCTTACCATTATCTTCTTAGCACCAACTTTTTTCAACAGCTTCAAACCGAGCATTAAAGCTTCAAACTCGGCAACGTTGTTAGTGCAATGGAAATTTAATTTGTAGGAATGATTCTCTGAATACCTTTTTCGATGATTATGCAACCAAACTCCAGCTCCTGCTCCTTCTTTACTCACAGCTCCATCAAAATCCATACTCCAGAAATCGGCGGGGAAATCTTCAGTGATTACATTTTCCTTCTTTGTTGCCTCACCGCTTTCTGGACATTCATCTTGACTAGATACATTTTCCATCAGCTGAGTATCTTGCTTTTCGGTATCACCATCATTGTACAAGATGAATGAATCTAAATCTGAATGAGCAAAGTAAAGGGGGGAATTATGAGGTTTCTCTTGACTACTGACCATATACTTCATCAGTGTTTCTCTGTATAACCTCCTCTGTTGTCCAAACACTGGGATAGTGGCGTAAGAAATATCCAGTTGCAGGGTTCCTTTCAACTTAGCTCCCCAAGACCGGGATAGCAACATACCATACTTTGGCGGGATGTCTGCAACCACCACGTCCATTACCATGCTTTTTGAAGGGATCTGAACCAGGGTGATGCATAAATATTTAATCAAACCAATACATTTGACTTTGTTGGATTCGAACGAGTGTAGATCTTTGTAAGGCCTAGTGACCTCCAATCCCAGTTTTTCCATTACTTCCTTAGGAATCAGATTATGTGAGGCACCTGAATCCAACATAGCGTTATGCAATATCAAATCGTGTATGTTCGAACTGATGTAAAAGGGAGCTACATCACCGGTATCGTCTCGACCATCCACTTCAGGTCCGAAAAGGAGTTCGGGGTGATCGTCTGTGAGGTTCACAGTGTCTGAATGAGTCACTGATCCAATAGTCAAGGCCTTAGTGCCTATGTCAGGTTAAATGGCCAGTGCTTTTATTACATGTGAACGATAACCGCCTCTGTTCATCAACTCTGTAAGTGGGATAGGAATTTTTATTTTGGCCAATTCACCCTCCAGGCTAAAAGGTGCAGGAGCTCGGGCCCGACTCATTGATTCTGGTTGATCTCCCATATTCTTCCGCTCAGAAGTAATGGGTGGATTAATAGGTGAAAATTCGGGTTGTGCTGGTCTTTTCAGTAGGGTGATGTTTTTCTTCACCGGAGCATCGGATTTACCCTTCTCGGAAGACTTTCCAGTAGTGGTCTTCTCAAGAGTTTTCTCAACAGTAGTTGGCTCAAGGGTTTTCTTAGTCTCAGCTACCTTCTGCGTTTCGGTCGTATTTCTCGAGGAATTTCCTTCTGTCTTCTTACTCCGCATATTGTATTGATGGTGCACCTCCAAAATAGCGTTTTCAAAGGCCTGTTGTTTTTCATCTTCGGCCTCCTCACTTACCTTTGTTTGATTTAGCAGAAATAGTTCCTGCTCTTCTTGAGTAAGGAAAATGGCCTCATTGTCGTGAATGCCCATGAGGTTGATATGAGTGTCCTCCAATTCCTCAATTACTTCCCCCTCTTCATCAGCATAGTTTTCTTGCAAGGGAGGCCTGATCTGCTGATCTGGGCCCCTCTGCTCTCTTTGATCTCGAGGATCTCTTTGTCTGATTTGAGGAGGGTTTCTTCTAAAATTGGGGTTTTGAATCTGAGGAGCAGGTGTGTTGTCTCTCGGAGGATTTTTGTCGGAAATACTTGTTCTTTCTATCAATAATTCCAAGGTTCTGACCACAGAATCCAATTTGGAATCGGTGGTTGACGTGGAAGGTTCTTCTTTGATCGTGACCCTCCTTTCTGACCTTTGACGTGCCCTTTTCGCCAACAGATTAGCCTCCACACTAATAGCACTTTTCTGCATGTCTTCAAGGGTGGCAGCATTTCTTTCTCTTAATTGGTAAGACATGTCAGCATCAAATCCATCAGGGAATTTAATCAATGCCAAACCCTGGGGAGGTTTGATTTCAGTTGGGATTGCATTATACAAGTTGTTAAAATGGGTACAGTAATCTTGTACCGTCTCACCTTGGTTTCTTTTTATATTCTCGTATTCTGACAGTATTTGGAGAGGGTTTTTATTTACCTCCCATCATTCAAGAAAACTTCTCTGGAATGCAACGAGGTCAGGGATTGAGGCGGCGGGTAAAGCTTTGAACCATTTCTTTACGTCTTCTGTTAGACTTTGGGCGAACAATCTCATTTGGATGTCAACTTCGTCGACTTCTTGCAAATTGAAGTAGTCATTCATTTTGTCCACATGTTGTTGGGCGTTTAGAGGTCCGGTTGCTTTGAACTGTGGAAGTCATGTTTGGTAGTCTTGGGGCATGGCATGTAGCAGCGCAGCCAACACCAAAGGAGCATATCGACCTGCCATGATGGGAGGAGGAGGTAGAACGACAACCTGGATGGTCGGAGAGGTAGTGACTGAAGATGAGGAAGAGGAGGGACTGGGTGGTATGGAGGTAGTGATGGGAGACAAGACTTGGGGGGTTCGGGGTTGTAACACAGTCGGGTCAAAGACGAGTCTAGACACAAAGGTTTCGGACCACGTTCTAACCAGGTTTCGTTGGGGAAAGGGATCAAGATCAAATTTCTGAGAGATACCAGGTTCTTCAGAAAAGGAAGGAGACTTATGCAGGGCAGTATGACTCCCTGAGCCTACAGTCGAGGCCTTTCGCCTTAGAAAATGTTCAGGGTTATATATCACTATTGAGAGTTCTGGGTTGGGATGGGATCGAGTGTGAACTTTCTTGGAAGCCAGAACTATTTTTTGATTTTTATATAGATAGTTTTTAATTTTGTGAGTATGAAAATAATATATACAAAGTTTGATCAACCTCTAACACTACTTTCTTCGCAAAATCAAACGTTTTTTTAGGGGAAAGAAAACACGAAAAATGTCAATTTTTAGTTCATCCCCAGCGGAGTCGCCATTTATGTTAGCACTTGGTAGATTTCCTAGAGGTTGAAAAAGAATAAATCTACAAAGGTAACCATATCCAACCGCTTTTAAAGCTGGGATCTAGCCCTTCCAGCTTCAGAGAGGGATCTCTCTATATGATTTAGCTTTGTTTTTAATTTCAGGTGTTAGGCTACGTAAAGGATATGTTGGTTTTGTTGTCAAAGAGTTTTTAAATTGGTTGAGACGGTCTACACATCCATTGGGCTATGAGGTCTGTGTTTAATTAGATATGAGATACAACCAGAAACGCCAAAGAAGTCCTTCACAGGGAGAGATAATATACTCACTGGATCTTTAGTAATTAAAATGATGGACAGAAGAAAAGATAAGAAGAATAACTTCAACTAACAAGCAGTTAAGAATTTCTTAATTGAAGATATTAGAAGATAAAAATCAAAATCTTTTAGAATCGGAAACAAGGTATCAGAGATAAATACCGCAACATTACGCTATTCATAAAGATTAGTTCCAGAAAAACACAATGATTACAAAGAAAGAAAAACATTCAACTTAGAAGATTGACATCACTAGTGAACATACGCAAGAATCTTGTAAAAGTGCCTCCTCTTTATTAATGGCGGACTTCTTCAAAAATAGTACAATTTGATAGCAATAGGGTGTGCGAATCAACAACCCTCAATACTTCGAAAGTTGAAGTATTTATAAGTCAAATTACAAACATTCATATCATAACTGATCAGGACGTGCTCATTCTATTTTTAGTCTAACTAATTTAACTAATCAAAACTGCTTGATGACTCGATACAACTGCATGCGGAATTTCTGGGGTAGGCCATTGGCAAGGTGCCTTCGCTACCTCTTATGACTGGATAGGTGACTGGATTGTGATAGCTCATTTGCTAATCTAACAGATCACAAAGTTCTTCCCATCTGAGATGACTTGGTACTGTGACTTTAAGTCATCTCCGATACACTTCATTCATGTCTGTATACTTAGCAAATATAGGCTTAATGAGGAATATGTATTTAATCTCGTGTTGGATACTAATATCCAACTACAGGGAATCCATGAATGCTTTGCTTGTGATGCTCCCTTGTATCCCTGCAAACTTGGAACTGTCCTTAGACACTTCAGCCAATCTCTTCTTGTAATCAGGGAGTGTCATTAGTCTGTCATTAATGACCTTCAGACCAGGTAGGCCTTTCTTTTGGAGAACATCTATCTTATTAAAGAACTTTTGTACTCCTTGATCCATGACTTGAACCTTTTCCTCGAGCTAAAGCATTAGACTTCTCTTGGTTAAAACCTTTTTTACTTCAAGTATAGTCTCTGTTCTGTCCTCGATCTTTAGTTCTTCTAGTTCCTCTCTGGTCTTAGAATTCAAGAACCTGATGATCTCATTTGCTTGTGCTGGCAGGTCTCCCAGCTCCACTCTAATTTTCTCAATATCCTGTTTGCTCCTCTGGAGCAACTCATTTTGTTCAAACATAATTTGAATCATTGGCCAGATTTCATTTATGGACTTGGTGATATCTATCCATACAATTTCTTTGACCTCAGCCAAAGTCTTTCCTGCCATTGTTTTCTTTTGGAGCTGTTGTAACTCCTTCCTGATATTCTCATTTACCTACTTTTCTTTGGATAGGCTTGTCTGGAAGGAAGTCTTGAGCTCTTGGAGGTTCTCCACTTCTTTCTTAAGCCTGTTGATTTTTGTCTCTTGCAAGTTCATTTTCTCCATAGACTTGGCAAGGTCCGTTGTTCCTTCTGGTAGTGACACTGGTGTTGCAGATGGTATTGATGTCACTGTTGCTGTGCTCAATCCTGCAATTGGGATAGCGCTCAATGGAATGCCTTCCATCGTCTTCATCTGCTCTTTCTCATTTAGTAGTCTCTCCATCTCAGCCTCCATCTCTTTGAGCTGAGCATTCTGCTCCATGAGTAACTTTAGCATCTCATCCTTCTCACCTTCCTTCTCTGCTATCTCCTTTGCCTGTGAGTCCTCTGTGGGCGGGAGCTTTAACTGTTTTCTTAAGGATGTGATGTCATCATTTTTCTTTTTTATCATCTCTTCTGTAGCCTTGACGTTCGCGGGGTCATAACCGATCTTGAGAACCAGCTCCTCCAACGTCTTGATTATGTTGTCTTTTGCGAAAGATGACATTTTCTCCAGCTTTAGCTGTGTCTGAGCGTTGTTCAATGATACCTGAAATTTTGCTGCAGAAGTTGTAGCGTGTGCCAATGTGTGAAAAACCATCTCCCCAGTTTGTTTGTGCAGATCCATTTGATCTGTTGGATGCACGTCCTTCGCCTAGAACTCAAAGGCGGCCCTTTTGTAGTCTGATATCACCTTGGGATCTGGTACCTATTCTTGGAGGTAAGCCATGTGCATCCTTCCCTTTTCTGTGTCAAATGCCGAAAGAAGCCTATGCTGAGTTGTGGACGACTACTTCCGAAACTGGGCATAAGTACTGCTAGTGAGTGTCTGGTTCTTCTTCTTGATCAATTCATACTTTTTGAAAATGCCCAACTTGGGACCAGTTTTACTTGGCGGAGTATCCAGGGGAGAATCTATGGATTTCTTTGGTATTGTTGTTGTGATTGCCTTGTGTTGGCTCGAACCGAAAGGTGGAGTGTCTGGCTTGACCACTGTGGTAGTTACTGTGGTAGTCGGAACTTCTTGTTCTACTGTCGCACCAGGCGTTGAAACTGACTTTGGCCTCTTGGTGTGTATCTGGAACTCCTCTGATGACACCTCTGTTACAGGAGGTGACGACTCCTATCGGGGCATCTTCTCCTTGGGGACCTGAGGTGTGGTAGTGGGTGGCACACTTGTCGAGGGCACCTGCTGTTCCACTTCAACCTGCTGCTCCATCTCGATTAAGGTGTCAGGCACCCATACTATCTGATTTGCAAACTTTTCTATCTCTGGCTTGGGCTCATGAGCATACGGGACACTCTTATTGTTCACCCTCATTTCCGAAATGATCCCGTATGGATCATAATGCCAGGTGAAACTCGTAAATAATTTCATCTCCTTCATTATTCAATCCGCTTCTTCCCCTGCACCTCGACTATTGTAGATAAAAGAACCAATCTGCCCCTTGATTCTCAGTTGTTGCTTCTTCTTCAGGGAAACAAAATGAATGTCATCTGAATTCATTATCTGCCTAATATATTCTAATGCAAAAATTCTTACTGGTACGTATTTTGGCAGCTTGTAGGGTTCCAATTCGCACCCGAAAATTCTAATTTCGGTGTGGTTCTGATATAAGTACCAGTCTCCTGTCTTTGCATTGTCCGAGAGATGTAGAATCCTCTGGACTTCATCGTTTATTCGTGGCTCAGTTCTTCCACTCAAAATGCTTACCACTGGGTGGTAAAACTGGTCAATGAAATCTTTGAAGTCATATTCAGCAGAGTTACGCTTCAGAAGAGAAGTCCATGCTGTGACTGGCTAGGGCCTTCCGTCTGCATCCATCTTCTACATAGAGAAACTAAATTTCTTGGCTTGAAATTAAACGAACATGTACGCCAGTATGGAAGAATATCTGAACATGCCCTCTGTGGCAAAATTCACGAATTGTTCGTGAATATTATCGGCCAAGAAAGTGTTGTAGTCGAACTGCATTGTGGGCTTTTCATCGTTTGAGAAAATGGACAGAAAACCCAGGATGGGCTCATCTACCCATTGGTCAGAATAGTAACCAAGCAAGGCACAAAGGGAAGAAATGATTTGGTTTCCTTTGGTGGAGAACATGGAAGAAGGGTAAGGGGGATTGGTGGAAGGGAGTTGAGCAGAAGTGGGGAAGAAAAGCTTGAATATCTGAGCTCTCTGAGGAAAGGTCATTTTCTGATATAACTCAGTGAGGATTTCTAAATTGAAAGGGGACACAGATTCAGCACGGGGAATTTGCATCATCTGGTCAATGTCTTCGGGAGTGATGAAGAAGAGGACGTCTCCAGATGAAGAGACGATGGCCCTCTGGTCGGGGATGTAATGGGCTTGGCATTTGAGGGCGAATTTAGAGAAATGATGAATTTGGGGAAAGAAATACAGGGGCAAATTGGACTCCCAGAGTCCAATTTCGTCACTCTGGTCCAGGAACACCTCCCGGAGCCATGACTGAAGATCAGAAAAATCGAAGTCGCAAATGGTATCTGCGATCAATCGATCTTTATCAACCAAGGGAATTTTGTCCAGGTTGAAAGGAGGAGGAAGAAAAGGATTCTCTTCTTCTTCCTCTTGTCTTGGCTTTGACACCATTTCAGCAACAGTACCTGCAATAAACACGATGTTAGTGGGGTAGACTGACTGTGGATGAAGGTGGCGGAAAAGCAACGGAGGCGTAAGAGTAAAATTTTCTGGTGCGATGGTCGAATAGTGAATGAAGAGGGAAAACGATAGTTTTATTTAAAACTGGGGTCGGTTGGACGCGGGAAAACGGTAAGCATGACAACGGGTATGTTATCCAGTTATTAATGGGCAACGGGCCACTTGGGGGTGATATGGCAGGTGACGGTGGCAGAAACATACGAAAGGTTGACGTGGCTGCTAGGGATTGGAGATGATGGGAAGTGAAA
>ML796019.1:36270-63194 GCA_009831015.1 Picea engelmannii | reverse complement strand
TCACCAATTTCTCTAGTAGATGAGAAAAAGGAGAAGGGTGGATGAAAAGAAGGTTCAAGAGAGGTGACTGTTTCATTTTTTAACGAGCTTGACACAGGAAAAGAACTATGCTCAGGACCTCTGTTTCATTTTTTAATGAGCTTTCCACAGAGAAGAGAAACTATGCTCGTGGTTTTGTCTGGATCATGGCTTCCAAGAGGATAATTCTCTAGAAGGGTACCATGTCAAAGGATAAAACGTGGTCATGGACTCCAGGAGATCTTCACTGGATGGAAGATAACCACTCGAGAAGGAACACATGTCGAGGGCCGCGATAGGAGTAAGGAGATTAGGCTCCAATAATCCTACCGAAGAGATCACCATGTCAACTACCGGATCCAAATCGTTGGAAGTTGAGGTCATGGGAGACAACGCCACATAATTGACATGCGGCGGGGGCGATACTGTCTGCATATAGGAACCACTTAGGGAGGTAACCCAGTCGGGGCCGATGAATGAAAGTTGATCAATAGTCACAATTCTTCCATCGTGAGGGAAAGATATCACATGGAAAAGGGTGGATACAAGAGCTTTCATAGCATAGACATAATCCCTCCTAAGGAGTAAAGAGAAATCCAAGGGGTCTCAGACTACCATGACATTGATAAAGACAGTTTTCCCTTCCAAAGTTACAGGAAACTGAGGAAGGATCCCTAAAGGTTGACTAGTTCTTCTGTTAAAAGTTAACAGATTATGTGTAACCGGTGCAAGCTGTGGACAACCCAAAGCGTACCAAGAAACAGAAGACAAAATACTAACGGATGCACCTTCATCTATCAGCGTTTGAGGAACATCCTGACCACGAACCTGTACTGTAATCTGGAAAGGAATGTGAGAGGGAAGACGAGGTCTAGTTAGCCCACCCCAATCAAAAAGGATGACCTCATTAACACTTGCGACACTATCGAAGTGAGTAATTTTGATGTGTAACATAAGGTTTTTTACAAAGGAAAATGCAACTTCTTTTCTCAGGAAAAGTTCTTCTCCCTTCTTTCTTCAGGAACTTAGGCCATTGACCCCTCTGAAGGAAATAGATAGGTTTACATCATTAACGGTCATAGGGATGATGAAAATAATGTGTAACAGTATCAAAAATCAATCTGAAGATATCTGTATACCATGGAGTACAATATGATCTCCCATGATCACTGAAGTCAAATAGGTACTGGTCCAATGAAATGGAAGCAACAACTCAGGAAAGCTATGGCCACATAGTGATGTCTTCAAGTCTTCTACACTATCTGCCAATGGTTCAAGTCTACATCGTGTGAATAAATGAGTTGAGGTCGAACACGATAATACATCATTTAATTACCGGTCATTGAAGTATATCGTTAACAAACGCGAGACAACCTACCAATAATGAAAGTAGGTATCAAGACACCGAGTACATCTCTACAAATGTGAATAAAGTAGTTGGTGTCGAACACTTGAGAGATCCATTGATCCGATTTACCGTGGGCCGTCAGATCGAGTAGATCTGCGGGAAGGATAAGGCCAAGTGTCTTTCCACACTCACAAGCTCAGGAGATATAACAACCGTTAGATCCAGAGGAGTGTGAACTGTTGATTGGGTGCTCTGAAATATCGGCATTTCAGGAGTTGGGAGTGTGGAGAAAGTTTTAACTCCAAAGTTGGGAGTTGCAAAATCCTGATGCAATCTTGTCCGTTAGATCGTGGAGGTTCAGGACCATTGATCTGTGGTGCGTAAGTCACGAGTTTGGACATCAGGAGAACGGAGGTGAATCCTATCAAGATTTTTTGATACATGAAAACATGACGTGCTCTAAAGACTGGGTCCCAGGTCATATCGAGGGGTCATATGGCAGAATAATAAGGGAGGATATAGGGACCGTTATCCCATTTTGGGATTTCAGGAATCAGAGGATTCGGGGTGCCTCGCAACGAAATTCCCAAAATCGTGAAACCCAACGTGCCTTTTTAGGGTTAAGTCTGTGGTCACGCCATAGGTCACATGGAGTGGAGGATCGTTCCTAGTGCATGTTCGCATGGGCAAAGAATACAAAGGGGAAACATGTGGTTCTATGTGTGAAGGGTTCCAACGAGGACCAAAGGAGCTATTTCGGCTCGAAATTTGGAAGATCCAAAGATTGGGAGGTCAAGCAGACCCTACTAAGGTGGGGGTCTACATCAGGTGGTATTAGAGCTAACAACTTTTTTTTTCTGTAGAGGGAAGACAAAGGATATTTTTGATTGAATTCTGCGTCGACAGGTTGAAACAATGTCGTCGAGGAGACGTCAAGGGAGACCTATGCCCGATCTAGTCATGGAAATGGAAATGAGAGATCTTCGTGCTTGATTGGATGATATGGAGACAACATAGAGGTAAACACTTGATACTAAAGATATTAGTGAGGCCGAAGAAGAGAATGAAGCTGGAGCCGAAGAAGAATTTGTTGCCGAAGATGCTGCAGAGGAACATCTATTCAAAGTTGTTGCAAGAATAGGTTCCCAAGAAAAAATGGACATCCCAATGTATGAAGGTAACTTGGAAATTTAGGAGTTTCTATATTGGTTTAGAGATCTGGATAAATACTTCGACTATGAGGATATCGAAGAAGATAAGAAAGTAAAGCATATTTTCACTAGACTGAAAGGACATGCAACATTGTGGTGGGATGAACTGCAGGCTGATAGGCGTTGCAAAGGAAAATAAGGAATCAAAAGCTGGGACAGGATGGTCACCAATATGAAAGGCAAATTCATACCCATAGATTACCAAATCAACCTGTTTCAAAGAATGCATAATTTTAGATAGAAAGGGATGACAGTGAAGGAATATATAGAGGAATTGTACAGGTTAAATATTAGAGCTAGTCATCACGAGAGTGATGATGAAAAATTCACCAGATACATGAATGGACCGAGATATGAGATTCAGGATGAGATGAGAATGGTGATAATAAGAAATGTAGAAGATGCTTATCAGGTCTCTCTAAAGGTAGAAGAGAAATTGGTCCGAAAGAAAGGTCAAAGAGGAAGAGGTAGAAGTCGGAGTAGAGGCAAAGCAGTTTCCTAGGATAGAATACAGAAGCCCAAGAATGAAGAGAAGAAACCACATGACCACCCAGAAAGGGTAGGAATCTCACAAGGAGGACAGTATGCAGATAGGAACACTTTTCCTTGAGCAAGAGGAAGAGAAAGAGGCAAAGGAGGTGAAATAAAGTGTTTTGTCTATGGGAAGATAGGACACAAATCTTTTGAATGTCCCGATAGAAAAAAGAGATGGAGAACTAGAAGCTCACATTTTAGAAGCGCAAAGGAGAAATGTTGAGGTAGAAGATGTAGAAGGCGGAAGATCCTTAATGATGAGGAAAATTCTCTTAAAACTATAGAAGGAAGTGGAGAATCCAGTCCAGAGGAACAACTTGTTTAGGACTACTTGCAAGACCAAGGATAGGGTATGCAAAGTGATAGTTGATAGTGGAATCACAGATAATTTAGTATCGACAGAAATGTTGGAAAAGCTGGAGTTCGAGACAGTTACACATCCAAGTCCATATAAAGTCTCATGGTTGCAAAAAGGACATCAGGTAACAGTCACTAAACAATGTTTAGTTGAATTTAAGATAGGGCGATACAAATATGAGATCTTATGTGATGTTATTCCCATGGATTTCTGTCATATTTTGTGGGGAAGCTCATGGAAATATGACATAAATGTTATTCATGATGGAAAAAATAACACGTACACCTTGGAGAAGAATGGTAGGATGCATATGTTGATGATGATTGAAGACAAGAAGGTGAAAGAAAAAACAAGAAATACTATACTTCTCATGAGTGAGAAGGAACTTCTGGATGAAGCCAAGAAAGGTGAAGAAATGCAGTTTGTTGTGGTGAAAAAACCTAGAGTCATATTGACCAGTACCTAAATAGATGATCTACCTAAGGAGATTTAGAAACTACTGGAGAATTTTGCTAATATAGTGGTGGACGATTTTCCTTGTTCATTGTCACCCATTAGGAGTATAATCCTTCACATCGACCTTATACCAGGGGTGATTTTACCAAACAAAGTAGCATATAGACTCACGTCGCAGGAGAATGAAGAGGTCAAGAAGCAAGTCTAGGATTTGATGGACAAAGGGTTGATTAGAGAAATATTGAGCCCATGCATTGTGTTAACAATGTTAAGTTCGAAGAAATATGGTGGATGGAGGATGTGTACAGACTCGAGGGCCATAAACAAAATCACCATCAAGTACAGATTTCCTTTACCCAGGATGGATGACTTGATGGATTTCTTGAGTGGGGAAAAGGTTTTTTCAAAAATTGATTTGAAAAGTGGATATCATCAGATTAGAATGAGGGAAGGTGATGAATGGAAGATAACATTCAAGAAGGGTTGTATGCATGGCTTTTCATCCCGTTCAGTTTGACAAATGCACCAAGTACTTTTATGAGATTGATGAACGAAGTCTTGAAAGATTTCATTGGGAAATTTGTAATTGTATATCTTGATGATAAACTAATCTTCAGTAAGACTGAGGAAGAACATTTGAGACATTTAGCTTCAGTGATGAGGAGGTTGCAGCAAGAGAAGTTGTTGATAAATATGAAGAAGTTGTCTTTCATGAAGACGAAACTCATTTATTTGGGTTTCGTGATCTCTTCGAATGAGTTGAAAATGGATCTTGAAAAGGTAAGGGGAATCAAATAATGGTCATCACCAAGGAATATCTTTGAAGTCAGACGCTTCCATGGACTAGCTAGTTTTTATAGAAATTTCATCAAGAATTTTAGTGGGATTTGTGCGCCAATGATGGAAACAGTTAAGAAGAAACATTAATATTTTCATTGGATAGAAGAAGCAGAGAAAAGCTTCAAGTTGTTGAAGGAAAAGATAACTGGACAACCAGTTCTGGTTCTGCCAGAATTTAGTAAAACATTTCAAGTGAGATGTGATGCAAGTGGATTTGCGATTGTAGCAGTCTTAAGTCAAGACAATAGACAATAGCAGTCTTATGCAGTCATACAAGCATTGAAGAAATGGAGGCACTACCTGGTTCCAAAAGAGTTCATTTTGTATAGAGACAACCAAGACTTACAGTTTATAACCAGACAAGAGAAACTAAACTAGAAACATACAAAATGGGTTGAATTTATGCAAAAAATTACTTTTGTTTTAAAGCAAATTTCTGGAAATGTTAACAAGGTTGTTGATGCATTGAGCAGGAAATGTTTGATTCTGCAGGAGTTTCGAGTGAAGACCTTAGATTTTGATAGCCTTAAGGAAATGTACCGAGATGATTCAGATTTCAAGGACGCTTATGAATAATGTGAAAATCATGTTTTAAGAGATAGAATCGAATGGATTGAGTATTTAATTCAGGATGGATTTCTATTGAAAGGAAATCAGTTGTGTATCCCGAAGAGTTCTATGAGAGAAAATCTTTTGAAGGAAAAGCATAGTGGGGGATTGGCTGGATATTTTGGCCATGATAAAACATTTGTGCAACTAAAAAGTTTGTATTATTGGTCAGGGATGAGGACGGATGTCAAGAAATTTGTCAACAGATATAGAATCTGCCAGCACGCAAAGGGGAAAAGACAAAATACAGGGTTGTATCAACCATTTCTAGTACCGGAGAGGCCATGGGATGCGGTAAGCATGGATTTTGTGTTGGGACTGTCAAGGACACAGAGAGGTTGTGATTCCATATTCATGGTAATCAAAATATTATCAAAAATGACACATTTCATTCCATGTCAGAAAACCAGTGATGCAACACACATTGCAAATCTATTTTTGAAAGAAATTGTTCGACTTCATGGTTTACCCAAGAGTATTGTTTCGAACAGAGAAACCAAATTTGTTGGTCATTTATGGAGGACACTATGGAAGAAGCTAGGGACGAATTTATCTTTTAGCTCAACATATAACCCTCAAATGGATGGATAGACTGATGTAGTAAATAAAAGTTTGGGGGAATTATTAAGGAGTTTAGTAGATGAACATCATTGTCAGTGGGATCAAATTCTACCGCAAGCAGAATTTGCATATAATGACTCACCTAACCAGAGTACAGGACATAGCCCATTCCACATAATGTATGGAATGTAGCCAAGAGGAGTATTTGAGTTGAGTGACTTAGAGCAGAATGAGTTCAGGAGTGTTGGAGCGGAAGGTTTTGCAGCAGAGATGCAAGAGCTCCACAATAAGATTAAAGTGTGGTTGCAGAGTTCCAACCAGGAATACAAGAGCAGAGCACATCAACACAGGAGATAGCTTCAATTCGAAGTGGGAGATTTGGTATTAGCACATCTAAGAAAAGAGAGGTTCCCAAGAGGACCGTATAATAAGTTGAAGATGAAAAAGATAGGACCATGTAAAATCTTGCAGAAATTTGAGGAAAATGATTATGATCTAGAATTGCCAGATGATGTGGGCATATCACCAATATTCAACATAGAGGATTTGTATCCTTATAGAGAATATGAAGTGAGAGGAGAAGAGAATCAAAAGGAAATCATGTGGGTCAAACAGATGCCTGTAGCTGAAAAGATGCAAATGGAAAAGATCATTGGCCAGAGAGATGGTAAGAAGACTCGGAGGAAGACATATTTTGAATATTTGATAAAATGGAAGGGACACTCGATTGAGGATGCCATTTGGGAAAGTGAAGGAGATATCCAAAAACATGGACAGACGGTGCAGGATCTCATGGATAGGAGTCCATGAATGTTTTCAACCAGAGGAGTATGATGCAGGAGCATCGCCAAAAAGTGAAAGTGGGGGACAGATGGATATACACCAATGTGCATTTTGAAGACATTTTGAAGTTTAAAAGATGAAACATTAATGTAATAGCTGGAAGGACGTAATTGTTCTTAAATGTTTTGGAGATTGTAATGCATATCTTGAGCATTTATATCATCTGCCGGTTGGAGGCATTTAATGTAATAAATGTAAAGTAGTGTATTCTTTAATTTTGATAATATAGATTAGAGTTGTAGGAGGGAAAAATCAAGAAAGCTCCCCGTAGATGAATTGTGTTATTCATTCTCAATCGTAAGAGTAGAAGATGTAGAGAAAGAGAGCATAGGAGAGCAGAGAAGATCGAAGGTTGTAGAATTTGTATGAGCAAATAGTTATTGCTATAGAAAACCATGTACATAAGCACTTGAATTAATATAAGAATTCTTTGATCCAATTTCATGGTGTGTTATGGCTACTGTTTGCATCTATTGAATGGTATGTTTACAATTTGCTTATATACTCTGTTGTTCATTTGTTTCAATGCTTTATGTGTATGATTTCATGTTGGATGTATGAAGTCTGAGAGAGAGAGAAAGAGTATAAGTTTCAATTTCTCCTCATCCTGAGAATTCCTACAAGGAGTGCAGTGAAGGTCCTCAAGGAGTGCGTTGACAAGATTATGAGTTTTACTTTAGAAAATATCAGGAGAGATAGAGTTGTTCTTATACCAACAGAAGTGCAAGCATAGCAGAGAGTCATGCAAAGTGTGTGCAAGCTGAGAAGAGTCTTAGACTTTTCCAACCAAGTGAGTGATTGAAGGACTTTTGTCACAAGGAGTGCGCGGAGTTGGAGTGTTTGGATAACCAGAGGTTATTGTGAAGGCCACAAGGAGTGTGTGCAAGAAACCCTTAGAATCCTTGGGTTTTCAACAAGAATCAAGCTCAAGAGGGATAAATACTTGGAAAGTCTAGAGGAAGGATGAGGGTCGAAGTCACCTCATAGAAATCAATATCAGGAGGGTTGACGCCAATTGTTTGGCCAGGAAACATCGAGAGCCTGAACGGGTGGTGGGAATTCTTGGAGTAAGAATCATAGATTTACCATGGGCCGTCAGATCAAGTAGATCTATGGGAAGGATAAGGCCGAGTGTCTTTCCACACTCACAAGAAAAGGAGAGATAACATCCATTATATCTAGAGGAGTGTGAGTCGTTGATTGGGTGCTCTTATATATCGACATTTTGGGAGTTGGGAGTGTGGAGGAAGTTGTAACTCAGAAGTCGCAAGTTGTGAAATCCCAACGCAATATGGGCCATCGGATCATGGAGGTTCAAGACCGTTGATTTGTGGTGAGTAAGTCGTGAGTTCAGACATGGGGAGAACAGAGGTGAATCCTATCAGGAGTTTTCGATACGCAAAAACTCGACATGCTCGAAACACTAGGCCCCAGGTCATATGGTAGAAGAATAAGGGAGGAGCTAGGGACCGTTATCCCATTTTGGGATTTTAGGAATCGGAGGAGTCGGGGTGCCTCGCAGTGAAAGTATCGAAATCGAGAAACCCGACGCACCTTTTTGGGGTTAAGTCTGTGGTCACACCAGAGGTCACATGGAGTGGAGGCTCGCACCTAGTGCATGTTCACATGGGCAGAGCATATAAAGGGGAAACTTGTGGTTTTATGTGTAAGGGTTCCAGCGGGGACCAAAGGATCTATTTTGGCTCAGAATTTGAAATATACAAAGACCGGGAGGTCAAGCAGACCCTGCTGAGGTGGGGGTCTGCGTCAAACTCGCATTCAACCTCTTGGAAGGTACAATCGATAGTCAGGAAGGAACATATGGTAAGGATAACAAGTCCAAAATTCTTCAAGAGAACTGAAGAGAAGTGGACCAAAATACTAATGAGAACCTCAAGTGGATTCAGGATTCACGAAGCTTCGAGACCAAATGAAACCAACCGTTTCTCAGGAAGAACCCCAAATATATGATGTTTATGTTATGTGGGATAAGCTTCAAAGGGGAAATATTCGCTTCTCTCCCGCACGTGACCTCGTGTTTAACCCTTGTGTGAGAGGGGGATCTTGACTATGCTTATACGAATAATTTTATTTACAACTCCCTAACACAAGATTTTATATTTTTCTGATGTCTTTGGAAAGTTATCCTCACAACCTATTCCAAATCCCTACACTTTAAGCTAATGCGTGTTCGCTACCAGATAAAATAAAAGTGTCTAATCAATTTTATAAGAACTTCATTTTAGGGTTGTTATTTACGCAAGGGTGTGAAAGTGAAACTTATGATGTTTTAGACTGGACTCCAAAAGAATGCAGAATAATGAGATGCAAATCTTTTTCTTTAATGAATCCTACATACAGGATGGAGAAGAGGTTCAAATTTCTTCAACAAAAACACCCAATTCCAAAACGCAATCTACTTATCTACATTACCCAAAAGAAAGAATGCATCTATCTTCTTTGTTTGATTCTAATATATAAAGAAAGCAAATGTAAATCCTTTAATGGTCCATTACTTTCAATCAAAATGAAAGAGTTGAATGCATATACAAAAGACACGAAGCAAAAAGATTTAAAACAAATGCACTCACAGGATAATGGTAACTGAATGAAACAAGTATTATAACTCACTCAATCAATGACTCGACAATCGATAAGCATTCAAGGAAGACAAGAATTTTCAGAGAAGAATCCAAAAATTGATAAGGAGAAAGAGAAATCATTCAACTGTCTTGACAAAATGAGCAACAAGAAAGAGAAATCAAAGCTAGGTTGTGGTAAGCATAAAGTCTCAAATCATTCAAAAAGGAAATATTTGAAAAGTAACTTAATACTAATAAACCTTTGTAGACCTTTTCAATCAGTAAGATAACCAAAAAAATTTGCAAGACCCAGATGAAACCAAGAAGGAACAAGCTGAATAAATATTGCAATTTGGAAAAGGTTGCAATATCAAACAAGACAATGAAAAGAGTGATAAGGATCCATAGCCTCAACCTAAACAAAGTCACAAGCAAAAGTACAAACTCTGGGAAACACAACTCCAACAAAGGGTTGAGAAAAATAGGGTATATTCTCCTGGGTCTGCTCAAAACAAGAGATCAACATTCCCTAAAACAAAGAGACGGAGCATTATAGCGCTCCTTAAGAGACCACCGAGGAGCATTGATCAGATAACCAATGCCCTGGTAGGCACTCCGATGGAGTGCTAGTTCAGTAGATGCTTGAAAATAATCATAAAAAACAAAAAAATCAATAGAGTCTAGCTTGGTAACTATGACTACTACTTGATGAAGCAGAGGGAAGAGGTAAGTCTCAGAAACAATCAACCAAACAAGATCAAACTAGGAAAAGTTTCATATGATCCAAGGAAATACAAGTAAATGTCCTTCCGAGTGGAGTCACCAATTTCTATTACAGAAAAATTCCCTTGCATATAAGTGAATCTTCCCTTGGATTCTAGACCCCTAATACAAAGACAAAAAAACACAAATGGACACTAACATCCCTTTGAATTCATTTTAACTAATCAGAAAGAGAGAGAGGGAGAAAAAGTGCAATGCACATTTTTTCGAAGTTTGTCCTCATTGCTTCCAATCCAAGTTCAATTTCCAAACTCCTTAGCACAACTTGACACCTACAATGCAATGGACAACAAAGAGAAACAAAGAAATCCTACTCTACAAGATTATATTAAACAAATACATCTACAAATATCGAAAGAGCAGTAGACAAGCACATGCAATAATACACAATCTTGAAGGGAATAGGCCAAGTATATTGATGATAACTTTAAAGAGATACTTACAATCATGGATGGTGTTGCAGAAACTTCTCTAAGTCTTCCTCGTCTAGCCCTTGCACGATGCTACCAAGATCATAAGTTTGATATCCAAAAGCTTCCTCCCTTCACCTTGGAATGACCTCCTTTTATAGTCTTGGCAAGCTCAACCACCATGATTATATTTGGGGATTAGTTGAGGATATGACTCATTTAGGTTAGGATATGATCCTAGGATAGTGCCATAAGATAACATTCGATCCAAACCAACCTCATCTCCAAGAGTTGGCCTTCAAAAAGAGGCAGGATTCTCCACATTTTCCTATAACCAAAATCAACGCTCCCTAAATAAGGTAAAGGGGCGTTGATATATGGGGTAACACTCCCCCAACATGGCCAGGGGGGCGCTACCCTTCAAAAATGCCCAAAAATGGTCAATTTTTCAAGTAAAAAGTGTGTTTATGGCCTTGAAATGATGGGTTTCATCCTCCAATATGACTTAGGGATCACGTAAAATGTTATTTTATGGTTTCAAGGGGTTAAAACACATAAAAAAAATAGAAAAGTGCATGTGTCAACATGGATGATTTTAGGGGCTAAATTTCATTCATGGGCTAATTTTCCATGGTTTTTCCAAAAACAACATTCGCTATTTTAAAAATGATTTGCCCAAATTCTATAGGATAAAATTATTTTATGTTAAAAATCACCAAAACATTATCAAAACTATATTAAATACTTAGAAATTTGAATATTTTTAAAAAAATATCACCAAACATTTATAGTTGACATATGAAGGATTAGTAATATTCACCAAGGTTTCTATATTTTAAAATAAATTTCTATCCTTAAAATCATCCCTTAGTAAGGTGCATAAAACACTTGAAGACACTTATTAAGGTGCATACAACACTTGAGGACACTTGCGACACTTACCAAGGTGCATACGACACTTGCGACACTTAGGGTGAGATACTTAAATGTGTACTTTGATGTGTAACATGTACATGAAAATCCATGCTCTAATATGTAAATGTATTGGCCTCCAACATTAAAAAATGACCCTTCAATTATGGGTGAATTCTATATGGAAAGTGAAAGGTTTGATTAAGCTAAGACTAGTAGCCAATGACTTCTTCACCACAAAATTCAATAACATGAAGGACAAGGAGATCTTTGAGAGCAACCTTTCTTTTTCATCCCCTCGAAGTTGTAGATATTTTTGATTAATTGGGTTGTTTGTCATTGATTTCAACCCTTGAAGAAAGTCCGGTAGCGAATTCTGGTAGAAGAAAAGTTTGGTTAATGGACCCAAGTTTGTTTGATGGATAATGGTATGAGTTTTGATATATTTTCAGGTAAGACTATTCTATATGGATAGTACATGTCATTCCATTCCCATTGGTATGTGGAACATCACATAACTCTTCACGGTTAGAGAGTTATGGCCATGTGAAGTTAGAGAACCCTCATGAGTCATCTAGAAGCCCCAAAAGGTCAAAGTAGTCAAAGTGTTTGAAAAGAAGAAATTATTTAAATAATAAAGTGAAGTGATGAGTGTACTATAATTCAAAGAGGATGCAAAATAAAGTATTTAAATAATAAAGTTAATGGATAACTTACTAATTATGGAAAGTGGTCAAGTTAAGTGGACAAGTGGTTAGAAGTGGGGTGGCCCTAAAATAAGGAAAGTGGGTTAAGATGGTTAGAAGGTAACCCCTTGAGGAAGTTACATGAAAGTATAGATAAGAGGAAAAGGTCTCTCATTTAATCACACTTGAACATATTGAATATCTATTGTTGTGTAAGGCTTATTGCAAGTACTCATTGATACATCTGAAGTTGCAAAAGTGTGAGGTAGCACGAAGGGTTGACGGTGAAAGTTTCAGAATTACAACGAATACTAAAAAAACCTAATTTCTGAGGTGTATGGAGGCTAACAATGTATTAGGGTGCGTACATATGTGGGATGGTAGTGTATATTAGGACGCGTACATGAGGGTAAATCCATAGAAACTTTAGAAGATGAAGATGTCGAGGTTCTAGATTCTAAGATCAAGCTCACGGGAAGGTCTACAATGATCAGATACATCAGATCTATCCACTGGTTCAAAAGGTATGTCTTATTTCTATGTGTAGTTGGATTTTGATGTATGCATGAGAAATGTTTATGGATATTTAAGGATTCTCTCTAGAGAGACTAGTGGTTGCATGGGATCTTCTATATAAGTCATATCTACAAAAATACAGTGCTGGTATAATCGATATTTTCATTGATACTTCTTGCTAGAGTTAAGGCACATCTTGTATTTCTTGGCATATGGCTAAGGGTTTTGGTTGAGAGCTTGTATTTGTGAAGTGGTTGATATATTGAGAGGCTGAATATCAAAAAGGGTTTGATGTATATATCATGTGAGGGTTATTATACTTGTTCATGATTACACACACTTATATGGCACATGACTAGAGAGAGATATAGATGCTTTGGCTAAAGGTTATGTATGAGGATGCGCACAGGGTACATTTACAGTATGGATATAATGACAAGTTGCAGATCTATGTGAAAGAAGTTGCATAGGATTGGAAGTTTTTAGAAGAAAGAAAACCCTATTTTTCAGAAGGTATACGCAGGTTGCATAACAAACAGGACGCGTACATATGTAGGTTGTTGTATAGATAGGGTGCATACATAGGCATGTTGCAGAACTATAGGTCGTGTATCCCTAGTTTCAGAAGGAATATGCAAGATGCATAACATACAGGATGCGTACATACGAAGGTTGTTGTACAGATAGGGTGCGTACATACGGCGCATGTTGCAAAACTACAGGTCGCGTAAGTGTTTTATTTTGTTTGATACATGTTCAGTTTAGGTACATGTTGATTCTAGGGAAGTAGTACAGGTTGGATGCAGGTCAGTGGTACAGGTTGGTACAGTTGTGCAGTGGTATATCTCATAGTGATAGTGTGACAGTGGTTCCATAATTATACTTCTACGTCAGGGTGGTTGGACGGGGCAAGGACAGGTGGTTGTATCCACCTTTCGGTTTTAGCTAGAGAACATAGGGGGTTGTAGCCTCCTTCTGGTTGTAGCCATAGAATTGGGGAGTTGGAGATTCCCTTAGGTTGTAGCCTAAGAAACTAGGGGGTTGGAGCCTACTTCCAGTAGCAGCTGGAAAACAAAGGAAGTTGGTGCTTCCAATGAATGTGATTATTAAATACATATAAGAAAAAAAATTATGTGGTTTTCTTCCGCTTTGGGTTTCCACGTAAAAACAATGGTGTATTGTGTATGTGTATGATTTCTCATTTGTTGATTGTTTATTTACTCTGCAACTATTGGATGATAATGCTACATTGATATAACACTTGCATTTTTTGGTTAAAAAGGATTGAATTTTTCTATTACTGATTCACCCCCCCTCTTAGTAATCCAACAGATCTTCGATACTAGGCATAACGTTTTTCCCTATAGAAATCAAATTTCATTGAAGCATTGGTCTAGGTTCACATGTACTCTCTCCCATAAATATTTTTGGACAAAGAAAAGCTAGAGGGCATTGAGAACAACCTAGGTTCCTATGTTAAATCCTCGGAAATCACCAAAGCATTTAAGTATAAATCTTATTCCCACATATGTGTTGGAATTATTGTCATTTATGTCAAAGGATTAATGATTTCATTTATGTCGTATTATGGAATTAAAATACACATAACATTTCCAAGANGTCTACAAGCGTATTAAAAAAGGGGTGCATGTGAAAAAATAAAAAATCAAATGGTGGCTTCAAACCCACAGGTTTGGGGTATTTTCCCATGGTATTGGGAATTAATTGTTTAATTGATGGATATGTCCATTCATGAAGAGTTATAAAAATATATAAAAATAGAAAGCATTGAGAGAAAGTGTGTGTGTGAAAAATGGAATAGCAAAGATTGAATTGTGAAATATGTTTTAGGTCACCTTGACATTTTTGTGATAACTATTTTCTAGGATGTTTCAGACCTTGAAATTAGGAAGAGACGAAGGAGATAACTTAGTGTACATGTGATACAAATTTCATATTCTATTTCACTATACTTTTGACGATATGCCCTTTGGAAGTTGGGGTTCCTAAATGCTCCTGAAATGAGTTTCAAACAAGTCATCTTGGAACTTTTGCTATAAATTATTTTATGGGATGTTTTAGAACTTTCAACTTTGCAGAGACATAGGAGACAACTTGGTGTGCATGTGGTACACATTTCATATGTTGGTTTTCTATACTTTCGTAGATATTCCCCATGGAAATTAGGGTTCCTAAATGATCCTGAAATTGGTTTCAAAAAGGTCAATTTGGAACTCTCACAATAACTTATCTTATGGGATGTTTTAGACCTTGAAACTTTGCAGAGACAACAAAGTGATATTGGGGTACATGTACAAATTTTAGAATTTGGTTCGCTATACTTTCAGAGATATTCCCTATTGAATTTAGGTTTCCTAAATGCTCCTGAAATCAATTTCAATTAGGTTAGCTTGGAAATTTCACTATAACTTGTTTTCTAGAATTTTTCAGACCTTGAAATTTTGCAGAGATAGAGTAGAGATCTTGGTGTACATGTGGTACAAATTTCATATGTTGGTTCATTTTACTTTTTGAGATATAATTTGTGGAATTTATGGTTTTGAATGTTCCTCATATTAGTTTGAAACAGTTCAACTTGGAATTTTCACTATAACATATTTTTTTGGGACTCTTCAAACTATGAAAATTTCACAAAATAGAGGCGACATATAGAAGTACCTCAGGTAACAATTTTACAATCATATTTGCAAAAATGGATACATGGCATGGTGTACAATCTCAATCTTGGGAAGAGGCCCAAAACAAAAATCTTTGAAAAAGTTACCAATTGGAAATTCAAATTTTGGTCAGACTTGGTAAAGGAAGAAGTAGTGAGGAAACCTGGTGAAGGTAGAAGTAATGATTAGACCTGGTGAAGGTAGAAGCAACAAGCAGATATTGTGAAGGTAGAGGTAGAAAGAAAACTTTGTGAAGGTTACTGCGACTCAAATAGAGATATTGGTGTCTGTTACACATTATTTTCGTCATCCTTATGACCGTTAATAATGTAAACCTGTCCTTTGTCTTTAGAAGGATCAATGGCCTGAATTCTTGAATTTATAAGGGAGAAGAACTTTTCCTAAGAGAAGAAATTGTATTTTCTTTTGTAAAAACCCTATTAAGGAAGATCATTGTAGGTTTCAGTATACACAGGGTGCGACGATGCATGATCATCGTAGGTTGTACTAAACTTGGACTGCAATGTCTCTGCAGGCTGCCCTATGGCTAGGGTGCAACGATTTTCGTACATGGGAAAAATGAGAATCTTATCGATGCTTATAGATGGAGAAGATTCTATGGTGAGGTGACCTCCGAACGGTTTGGATCTTACTCTCTTTCATGATTTAGTGGGATCACCCTAACCTCCTCACCTTATCCTCTTCATCTTATAAAATGAGAGGAGATATCATGGAGAGAGTTAGTTGGATTTGGCTTGAGATTGTTAGCTTGGTTAGAGTGGCTTTGAGATTTTCTTTGTCAAGATAGATTGTGAGTGATTCTCAGATCTATAGTCACAGAATCTGTGGATCAGAAGTGTGTGGGAAGCAAGGAACTATTGGAAGGAACCTAACAACATCAAGGCATATGGTTGCATGTTTCTTCCACATTCTTTAATACAGATATACTTTTCTTTCCTATATGAATGTTATTTGTTCATATTGTATGATTCCTTGATCACATACATAGTTTCATATCAAATAGAATATGTTATTCTTGTCTTCGTTGGTTTGTGTTCCTTTGCAGATATTTCTCCATAAGCCTTACGATGGAGCTTGGATTGCATTGGCGAAGTCGGATCTTCGATATTTAAAAGGTATGCTATATATCCATTTCTCATTTGATAATCGAATCTAAGGAAAGAGTAGTGTATTGTCTTGTTTTTTTCTAGTTTCGTAGTGAAGCTATGGGGATTGATTTGTGTCCGCACTTAACAATTAACCCGATAACAAAATTGGCAACCATACTGGGGATGGATTGTTTTCCTAGTTTGTCTTTATTTATTGCTTTGATTGCTTGGGTTCTATTTTCTAAGTCATTGGGAGATCCAACTTGACTCTCTCACTGTTAAGATTCACTAGACAAACCTTCATGCTTTTTATTTTTTCCATTTTCATTTGATCGTCGCACCCTTCTTTGAGGGATAGTGCGGCAATCTAGGATCATTGCACACTACCTTTTCGATGTAGTGCAGTGTTACTGCACTATATTTGTTCTCTGGTCTACATCAATTATGGGTCGTCTCTCTGTGTTGGTCTACAGCCTACGGCGATTGTGAAAAAATTTATTTTTGGTGGTTTTCCTTGCCCAGATCTATGATATGGTTCTAGGGTGAATTTTTGGGTTTGATTATAGTTTGTTTACAGTCTTCTTGACAATATTTGAGCTACTTTCAACCATCTTTTCTTTGTTTTATCTTGTTTTCTTTTGAAATATTTGATCTCTTGCTTTGAGTGTATTTCAGTTACAAAGCAATGTTTTTCTTTAGAATTGTTTAACAAAAGATCATTTCTTTTACTGAATAGTTCGTGTTACAAGAAAAAAAATTGTTTGGGTTTCTTTTGATTTGAAGAAACTTTCTATTGCTTTTAGTGTCTCTTTGAAACAAACAAAAATTTTAATTTCTTGCTTTACATTAGATTGGGGGCATCCTTTCATTTGAAGTAGTGAAATTGCGTTCTTTTTGGCATTTTTTGGTCTTGAATTCTGAAAAATTTTCCCCCTCATGGCCAAGAATTGTGTATTGGTGTACAGTCTCTTTGGTTCATTTCTTAAAGATTTTGTTATTGATGAGTTTAATAAATATTGGGACATTGTGCATCTAGGAATGATAAATGTTTTATCCTTCTCGTAATATAGCTTTCATCGAAGTGAAATATTTGCATTCTCATTTCTTTGCATTGTTTAGAGTCAGTCAAAACATCATTTAGTCCATGCCTTTTTCCTCTTGAGTAACAATAGCCTTAAAATAAAGTGCTTATAAAAATTGATTCGACATTTTTATATTTTCTGGTAGCAAACTTACATTAGATTAGTTGTAGGGATTTGGAATATGTGTGAAAGATAACATTCCAAAGCTGCAAACAAAGATAGAATCTTGTGATAGGGAGAGTTAAATCCACTTGTTACATTTTGTCCTAAGAAGCCCTTCTCGCACAAGGGTCAAACCTGAGGTCACATTGAGACTGGAAGAGTTACTCACCCTACTTTGTTGGTCTTGGTGTAGAGATTGTGTGTATTATGGGGGTCGCTTGAAGGTATACCCACAATGATGAGTGGAAGCCTTTCAAGTTGATTTCGGGCTAAATACCCTGCCTTTGTGCATGGATCAGACTGTCGACTATTTCCCTAGGCATTGTTGTAGTAATTGGTAACCTTAGTGGCCTATCTCATTAGGGTATTTACATGAGGTGACTATGGAGGGGCAAGTCTTCACGGTACCTAGAATTGACGTTGGCCAAACTCACTCGGGCTCCTTGGAGGGTATACCCACGATTATGTGTGGGATCTTGAACCAGGGTGTAAGTCCATTAAGCAGGTCACCAACATAACGTTTCCATCAACTCTATCTCGGCCCCTTCTTACATTGTTCCCGCGACGTTGGATTTCATCACCAACTAGTGTGTTCATTGTGAGAAGGTTTTGTTTGCTTGCTTGCTTACTAGATTTTTAGCATGCGTTGTTTGTCTTCCCTAGTAGACTCTAGGTTGGATATGTGTTTAATGGTGTCAGTTCTAGGAATGACCAATGAAGGAACCCCTTTTCCAAGGGAACTTTTTGATTTTCCTTCTTACGAAAACATTGGTCCTCCTCACATCACTACCTTGAGCCTTCCAGTTCTCACAATTGGATTACCGGTATGGTTTTTTTCCACTCAAGTAATCCCGAATGAAGCTAGTGATTCGTTTGTAAGAACTTCCCCCCAAGAACATCAACCTCATGTTCATACTTCATCTTCTTCACCAGTAATATCTTCTTCAACTTCTTCACTAGCTAGGTCTTCTTCCGTTTCATCTTCTTCACCGAGTGAAATCTCTACAATTAGTAACCCGGTGAATAAGAAGAATAAGAAAAAGAAGAATAAGAAAAGGAAGAATAAGAAGAAGAAAAATAAACAAGGGTCCAAACTTCCAACCATTGCCGAACATGTTGGAAAGCAACCAGTTATTGTTGATCATGCTAGGATTTTTGATAACATCACCCAAACAACCTGTAATCCCAAGTACCCTTGCAGGATTTGTAAGGGTAGACATCTTCTTAAGGATTTCCCTGGTCTATCCAAGGTTATAGAAGAATGGTATACACGCCCTCGCCAACTCATGTCGTCAGCTTCTGAACAACATGTTGATGACCTCCCATCAACTAGTCAGGATTCTGTTGGGAAGAAGAAAAGTATAGTCAATTTTATGTGTGTGTTATGCAAAGGGAGTCATCTAACTCACCTTTTCCCTCATATGGATGAAGCCTCGAAATTACTGGAATACATGATTGTTTCATAGCCGCAACTTCCAGCTGCTTACTGTAAGATTTCTCTCAACCCACCTGTAGTTGATGGAATGATCAATCTGGCCCCTTCGTTGGTCAATCTGGTTGATCATGTAATCAATCTGGTCATGTCCTTAGTTGAACCAGTTGACAAAGTGGTCGATCTGATCCCATCCTCGGTCGATCCCACTCTCCCATTAGAGAGTGCAACCCAATCGGTCGATCTGTTTCCACCTATTGACCCCATTATTCCCTTGGAGAATGAAACCTAAGTGGTCGATATGATCCCATCCTCAGTCAATCCCACTCTCCCGTTAGAGAGTGTAACCCAAGCGATTGATCTGTTTCCACCCATCGACCCCATTCTCCCCTTGGATAATGAAACCCAAGTGGTCGATTTGATGTCATTATCAGTCGATCCTACTCTCTCGCTAGAGAGTAAACCTGATAACAAAATTGGCGAAAGATCCAAGCACAGTTTAGTTTAGTTTAAGCTTGTGTAAAAATAAAATCTATCCCAAGCATAGTTTTGTTTTGTTTTAATCTTGCGTAAAAATAAAAACAATCTTGAGCTCAGTCTTTGTTCTTTCTCATGCTTGTAAATACCTGAGAATGTAACTGAGTATACTGTTGAGTCCCTATTTTGACATGTATAATGCCCTATCTTACCTTGTATCTAAGCCTTTTTTCCTATGTTACAAGCCTATGCTTGACTATTTCCTCCCAAACACATACCTAATGACCTTGTTCAGGTTCACAAGAGGTAATTGATGATTTAAAGCATATTTGTTTAACTTTCTTGAATTAATTCGATTAAAGTGTTCTATTTTGTATAGTCCTAATGGTTTGACTCATGAGAAGCCTATCTGATACTACCAGTCACCATGCAATCCAGTACCAAATCCATTCCAGTACCCAAGGAAGTTTTGATACGGTACTATCTGCTCCAAATCCATTCTGGTACCAAGTCGTGAGCTATTCCGGTACTGGCTGCTTCGCGTTCATTTCGGTACTCAGATTCACGACCGTGCGTATTCCGGTACCAAAACCTCTATTACCAGAATGTGTCAGTTGGACCAGTATGATGGTGAAGATTTCGAGAAGGCAGTTGAACAGAATCTCCCAAATCAGTTTTCCAGATTACGAGAGACTACTTCACTCATGCACTTTGTGTCATAAGGATGGAGTTGATTCCTAGAAATTCGATGTAAATATCAATTGTAAAATCTCTCAAACTGTTTAATGCTTATCTATAGATATTGATAGTATCGTCTTACCTTATATAAGGAATGTTGTATAGGTGATAGCGTGTGTGGATAATAAGAAATGTAACGAAGTATGCTATCAGAGCCAGACAATACGTACCATTTCTATGCATGAAGTAAAGAATTGTTAATCCAATTTACCAGTTGAATTAATACAAAAGATCTATTATGCAAATTCCTGAGTATGAGTGAAAAACTTTAGTCTGTTACTTTCTTAAGAGGTTCCTTGTTGGTTCGGCAAGGTCCCACCACCCCAACTAAGGTAAACCTCCTTGTATACGTTCTGTGTGTTCGTGTGAGTATTTTACAGTTGTGTGTGTGTGTGTTAATGATATTTAATCCATTTTCAGAATTCAACATTGAGTTCATTGTTTTTGGATTGGTGTGAACAATCAGGTGCTAGATCGAATAGATATTTCATTCTCAAATCTTGGAGATGGCCATTTAATTATTTGAAGTGTGGGATTGATATCTTAAGTTTATGATTGCAGTAGATTTAGTATATAAAGGGACCAAAAGACTTTATATCTCATCTTCATGCTCTAAAACGAAGTCTCTCAGTTATGTTGAATGTTCCTTGTACTAGTTTGTTTGAATTGCATGAGGTTGGAGTTGATTTTGATTTCAAGAGTGATCGGAGTTGATTGTTATTTACTGTTTTGATTGCTACAGGAGACAAGCTTCTTAAGTTCATCCCTTTAATTCATGAGCCTGAAATGAATAGACTTGTTTCTCTAGGATAGAATCTCTTTGATTGGTTGTTTGTTTAAGTTTCATTATCAGTTTTCTCTTCTAAGTTCAAAGATATTTGAAGTATTTAGAAATCTTAGAAACAAATTTTTTATGTTATTAATTATTTCCTATATGCAACAGACTTAGGTAGGTTACCTGTTCTCGGCACATATAGTGTAACAAATCTTTTGATTACGAATCCTAGATTGACATTTAAATGAGTGTAAGATATATATTGAACATATTTATACACCAACATTTTGTTTCCCCCATGTTGAAGGTGTTGCATGTCCTCATGTAACATTATCAAAACTGATACCCAAAAAAATTCTGCAAAATTGGATCCTTCTCTGTTATTTCTCAGGTTGCGGGATGTTAAAACCAGAAACTTCACTCCTCAATTCCTTCTTGATCACCCTAGTGTACTGGATCAATCGTAAGAATTTGTTGAGTTTGGAAGAGACCTCTGCATGCTATTCCTTCAATTGTGCATTCTCTTCCTTGATATGCCTATCCAATACCTTGTACTCTTCAACTTCTTGCTTCAACCTCTCAATCTCTGCTATCAATTTTTGTTTGTTCAGGGACTTGTCTGGGCTAGGTGTGATTGCTTCCTTAGTCACCTTCTCTCATGCTTCTTTTTATTTTCTCAAACCCCTCAAAGTCTCTGTTACCAACCCTTCTGTCTCACTTACTATTACCATCCCTTTTATTTCACTTGTTGTATCTCCACAGACACTTCCTTTTTCTGGAGAACTCGGAATATCCATGGGTTCTCCTTGAAGAGAAGGTATATTCAGAACTGTCGCCTGCTTGGACATGCTTCTGGTGGTCCTTCGTATGGGCAGCGGTACTTTCTTAGACTTGTTGACAAGGGTAGGATTTTCCTCAAACAAATTCCTTTTCTTAATATTAACACCGGTTGTAGTCCTGGACACCTGTTTCTCCTGTGTCAACTTGATTTTTATCTTGATGCCTTGAGTTGTGAATTCTGGAGTTTGCTTCTGCTGGCCAGCCCGTATTTCTACCCTGGAAGATTGAGGCATAGGTTCTGGAATTTGTGCCTTCTCCCTTTCGAGTTTATTTTTATTTCTGCTTGTCACCTTAGGAGTTTCTTTCAATTCACCAACCAGTTTTTGGGAAGACCAAATAACTTCAGGAGTATTTTTCAATTCTTTAGGGGATTTCGGAGGGGATTTGACAGTTGCCTCATGTAAAATCTCCTGTTGATCTGTCTCCTCCTTCTTTCATTTCTTACTCTATGATAGTTGGTCTTTAGGACGCAGGATTGAGCTAGATGCTTTAGACTTTCTCTTGTTTTGTAAGTTGAGGTCAGGGGTCTTATCTACTTGGCTAGCTGGTTCTAATGACACCTCCATGATTGCTTCAGGAATGTTTTCTAATTGACCTCCTATCTCAGAGTCTTCCTTTTTATCCTTTTGAATCGAGGTAGGATTTATTTTATGGGATTGGGTGCCTTTCCTCTCCCTCGATATAGTAGGTTCCCCTACGAAAAAAAATTATGTCACTGATTTCTCAATGGGTTGAGATGAGCTGGGCGTAACAGTGCCTTCTTTACCTCTTGATGTCATCCTTCTGTCTTTCTTTTCCTTTTTTCTCGAACCCTCACTGTGTATCCCTGCCTCCTGTATCTCAATAGATTTGGATATTTTTTCTTAAGAGAAATTTTGTTGGAGTAATTGCTTCCAACTACCACCTTGTGTCCTTAAAGAATGAACAACCAGAAGTTTGATTAAACCATGGTGATGAAGGCTAGTTTTAGTTTTCTTGGAAACTGACCTCACCCCTCTCACCATCTTCTTTAAACTCATCCATAGGAAGTGAGGAAAATCAATTTGTGGTCCTCCCTCGAAATGTGATAAAAGCTTCAAATGATAAATGAAGGTCACTGCATACCTTCCTTCGCAAGTGATAAATTTCTGCATACTTATGAGCATCGTCCAATATTCTTCTTTGACATAGATTCGAGGGATGCCCTTGGTCCAATCGAGGTCTTGATGTTCTAATTTGAGGAATTTCTGACAAATTTTTATGTCAATGATCACCCTCTTGAAGTATTTTTCTCCAGCCATGGAGAGACTTGTAGCTTCTGATATAGTGGCTTCTGTAATTGTTAGCTTCATGTCCCCAAACTACACACTTCCTCCATCATATGTCTATGCAAAGGCAAGAGCAATTTCCTCATGATGGCTGTTACACATCAAAATTACTCACTTTGATAGTGTCGCAAGTGTCGTCATTACAAAGGTTGCAAGTGTCGCATTTTTCTCACAAGGTTGCAAGTGTTGTATGTTGCTCACAAGTGTCGCAAGAAAGCATGTTTCCATGATGCCTATGTCGTGCCCATAACGACATGAGAAAGACACTTGAAACACCTCAAACATCTGATTTGGAAGAGGAGAAATGAGTCAACAAGCTTGCAAAACTTTTGCCATATGAAAGCACCTCAAAAGCTGAGTTTTGGAGAGGAGCGCTCCCCCTTACACTATCTCGGAGCGCCGGCGCTCCCCCATACACTGTCAGGGAGTGTTATAACGCTCCCAGGCCCTTTTGAGGGAGCGTTATAGATTTTGAGGGCGTTGGCGCCCCCTAAATCTTACTCAGGAGCGCTACAACGCTCTGATGGCCCTTTTGAGGGAGCGCTACCTATTCTGGGAAGTTGTTAAGCTGTCGAGATGAATAGGGGAAGCTTCTTTTCATTCTTGGAAGGCAGTTGAGCTCGAATCCCTGATCGAACCATGATCTTAGGGCAGATCCTCAACTGAAGGAGGCAAATCCTCAACCTCCCCAAGGATATCTCAAGATTGTTGAGCCTCTCCAAGGCTATATAAGCAAGCTTTCTAATCGTGAAAGGGGGCTGCAAATTGGAGAATGATGTCAAACTTATGATCTCATAAGTGAGGGACTGCAAAATAGAGAATTTCAAACCTATGATCTCATAGGTAAGGATTGCAAGAAGAGAATCATACCAAACTTATGATCTCATGAGTGGTATGGGGGAAGAATTACATAGGTGAAACTTATGATCTTGGAGGAAATCTGCAGTCAGCTAGAGAAGAGTTATCAGTGCAGTTGCTGCCATCCAGGTTGTGGATCTTTCAGACAAGGGTTAGACGAAGAGGATCTGACGAAGTTGTCGCATTCGCATCTACGATTGTAAGTACTGCTGTCGTTATTCTCATTAATATGACACGCTTGGCCTGTTTCTTTCTAGTTTGTGTCTGATGCTACATGAACTTATCATTCAATGATAGATCTATTTTCAAGCTAATGTCAATAGAGTAGGAAGTGGTCGTATCTTGATTTGTCCACAGACATCAACGAGAAGCAAAGGATTGGAGCGCAACTCGGAGCGTCCAGGGACAAACGTCGGTTAAAAGGTACTTCTGTTACTCTTCCTTCTCATGCATTAGGCTTAGATAGATTCGAAAGAAATTCAGTGTCCATGATAAGCACTTTTCTGTCTAGGGTTAAGGTCAAACCTTAGAGGTCGATCTACTTGTCCGCAGGCAGATTTTCCTACAACAATGGCCTTTAAAATTCTCCAAAAATGGCACCCACCCTGCCTATTCATATTTTTCCTTGCAAGCATGATATTCTGTTGTTTCCCTGTACAATTGAAATTTAGGCTCATGCCTGTCGACCCCCATGCTAGCTTAAACAATTCTCTCGGACGGAATAGGCATGGACAGAGGATCGAGGGTTGAGTACCGGATAAACATAGACTGTGATAGAGTACCGGATGGGGAAACATATGCAAGGGATATGAAGGCACGGGATGTTTGTAGATGGTGTGACAACAACAATAAATAATGCTCATATGGATGGCAGAGCCATCCAAAGGAGCATTTATAAATGGAAGTGTATATTACAATGGTCACTTTGATAATCATGATGATATGGTGAGGCAAGTCGGATCCACTAATGGCTTACAGACTCGTGGGAAAATTGGTGTCGGACAATATTCACGGAAGGGTGTGGCCATTATGATCAGGACTCCTGAGTGTAAAATTGGCTGGGATAATTATTCGATATGCTTAGAAGCGTGGTTCATGTCATTTCATATAGTACGGTAGAGAATCATAAGTTTATGGGGTTTATTTACCGGATAGACAAAGGGAGTATGAGTTTGATCCGGTAAGAGACATCATGACCTTGAACTCTTAATATTATGGGGAATAAGGACATTTTCTCCCTACATAAATGTGGTCGAGGATTTTACAAAGGTTTGTGAAAGGGGGTATGTCATGATCCGAGAGAAATCAGATGTTTTAAATGCATATTTAGTCTAATTCCTTTAAATAAAACGAAAAAAATGTTGAATCTGTATGTCTTAGCACTAATAATTAGACAACAACTTAGAAATATGATGAAAGTTACTAGTCACACTCTTACCAATACCGGATCATCTAAGTACAAAGTTGAAGTTAGTACGGGATCATCTGAGTACCGGATTACCTGAGTGTCAGATTTTCTGAGTACCAGATCACCTAAGTGTAGAGTTTTTAATTAGTACCAGAATAGCGCAGGGTCCCTTCTTCAATCCCGGATGGGGTCCAGTACTGGATAAGAATAAAGATGAACATTATGTTATGGTGCTTGAGAGATCTTTGACACAGATTCTGGTGATAGTGATTTGTAGAAAGAACTGGTGTTATGTGATCAGATTCGATTTCAAAACCATGTAGATGGAATAAATACCAAAACTTAGGAATTTTGAGTTTTGCAAGAAGAACTCTATGGCAGGAGGGTATTCTGTGAATTGGATGATCAAGTGTTCAGATTTATAGAACCCTCTTCTTTTGGAACTAGGGTAATCACACACTCTTGCTGGTATTTCCTCTTTATTACAAAAATAATAATAATACTAACTACTACTTTTCTGTGTATTTTTATCGAGCCCAGATTAGTTAATGCTCGCTGGTATTTTCACTTTTAAAGAGTTTAAAAAACTTAAAGGAAACTCTTTATACTGTCCCGTGGATTTTTATCGAGCCCGGGCCAGTTCCTTCTCGCCAATATTTTCAATTTTAAAGAGTCTGAAAAACTTAAAGAAGACTCCATCTGGTAGTTGTCCTCCTTATTTGTCTATCTACATGGGAACACAACCAACTTTTTTTTTTTTCTTTTGTTAGTTATATCAGAAAAATAAAAGAGAAGCTCTATATAACGACACACCTATGTACAAAAAATGAATTTATAGAATTGAACTTACTGTGGTAGGTCAGCGGGAGGAGAAACCCTCTTGCTTACCAGTTGCATTTCATAACTCTGAAGAACATTTTTGACAAAATCCTCTTTTGATAGAGGCTTATGATAAACCTTCAATCGATGCTCGTTTATGACAAAGGAAGTATAATTCTCATCAATGATCTTTATCCTTACTGAACCATTGTCATAAACTGTGTCTATCTCATAGGGACCCATCCTTCTAGTAGACAATTTACCCTTAAAATTTTTGAATCTACTATCATATAAGAGGGTCCAATTCCCTGACTGAAAGGACTTCTTTTTGATGTACTTGTTGTGCCATTTGGTCCTTTGCTCTTGTATCAGGGCGGTTCTTTGTAGAGCATCATGCCTTATCTCATCAAGCTCATTGAATTGTAATAGATTGTTGGACACACCTACCACACTTAGAGTGGGGGGTGAATGAGTGTGGGGCTCTTTTTCCCAAAACTTCCCTCTTGCACAAAAACTCATCAATTAGCATTCAACATTTATTCATTACCCATTGTTGTCATTTATAACCAGTT
>ML796018.1:326485-362194 GCA_009831015.1 Picea engelmannii | reverse complement strand
TTTTTTTGTTTCCATCCCCAAGGGTTAGGTATTCAAGGGTTCTACAGACAAGGATTCTCCCTATGCTATAGCTCTTTGATATACGTTCGGGGTCCAACAGTAGTACTCGTCCCAATATCTTAGGGAACCAACAAAGGAGGATAGATAATGCCCGTAGACGTACTACCTAACTACCCAGGTACTAGAGAATATCTTCCCGAGTGTTGTTCTCAGTGGCACTATAGCAGTCAAGTGGTCGATCGGTTTATCTAAAGAGGGCTTCAAGAAATCTAGGTCGATCCGTATACAGGTGTTGTCTGATGCGCTACCACTAGAAGGGGTACCAACAGGGGTTACAAGGGTGGCCAACAGATGTGCTCTTAAGTACCACTTGTATTTCCTACGTGTATGAATCCCCAACTGCGGGTTTATGCTCATAATGACAGATCTCTGTAGCTTAAATATGTCAGAATACATATCTACCCTGGAAAAAAAATTAACCCACAATTTTTTGTCGAGGAAAGTGCTCTGATACCACTTGTAATATTCCAGATATAAAAAGTATGCAGGACAGAAATAAAATGCTAGAAATGGCAGATGAACAACAATATAACCAGAACAACACCACAATAATATTGAAATGATAACATAATAAAACCATAAAGAGAAATTCGATTACTGAGAGAAATGTTCACTTGCCTCTTCAAGAGGGCAACCTCCAGTCGAGCAGAGCTCTATTACAATAACATCCAAGACAACAGCTCTCATACCCTCGACTCCTATTTATACTAAATATGTCTATCAAAATAACCATCTAGAGGAAGATATTGACCTTTATTACTTATTGCTAGGCCTTATTAATATTGACCTTTATTACATCTGAATATATTATTCTACCTACGTGAGGGGTTAGGTCCCTAACACTCTTCAAACCACCCAAAGGCCTCTCTCGGGAACTAAGACATTCCAGCGTTGATCTTAGGGAACTTTTGCTCATTCCTCCTTGAAGTATTGTTCATTCTTAGTTTATAATCATGTTTTCTTTTCACATGAATCATACTACAACAAATATCCTATTGCACACACAGGAGGCACAAACATATCGATACATCCATGATTACATTCATAGGAGGGAACTGTTGCTACAGTTCCTTTAGTAATTTAAGATAAAAGGCAGGGTCCTCCGGCTCATATTTGAAATACACATGAAATTCCATACAGATACATTTCATACAAGTCCAAAGGCCTCTCGATGGAACAAAACCAAGCCCATAAATCAAGCTCACATGTCCACTAATATGATTATAGACATTACAGCCATATATTTCAATTCAATACATGAAGTGTAGAGATACTTATCTTTTACACGTTATTTACATCCAATTGATTGTGGGTGCTCGCCTTTCCATCAAACCATGGGATTTTCATGCTTAGTAACCTCAGAAGCATGCCACCCCGTGCTAGGTTGTGAATATAGCACATGGGAATCTCTCTCAGGTTCATAGTGAGATTGGTATGTGAGGGTCACTCTCCTTCACATGCTATTGGTCAGGATTTTATCCCACCCACCTAACTCGAGCCTCTTTCAGGTTTATCATATGCTCTCACAGCATCAAGGTAGCGACCTCTTCAGCTCAAGTTGGGATCTTGGATTTTCAGCTAACCTATAAAACCATGCCTCCAACATTTTCCTATTGTTTCTTCTCTCACATCCTTCCTCTTCCTATGGGTATTTTTCTTTCTATTCATATTTTTCTTAGACCCGAAACTCATAGCTCATTTGTTCCCAAGCTATGAACTCCCCCTCTAGTTCTTCCTCGTGTATTTTCTTTTATTCCCTCTTGTTGTCTATTGCATGCACACACCCCCTGGAAGGTTCTCGATGTGTCCCCTCATTTATTCTGTCAGAAGGAACCCATGGGATCAATCTGGGGATGCAGGAAATGGTACTATGTGGTAATTTTGGTTGATATTTTTCCGCTTCCTTAGCAAGATATTCCATACTTATATTCATTGATAAGGGTTGGTTGTTCAACTATCATCCCCCTCTCATTAATTGATTTAACTTGAAACCAGAAAAGGGAAATAATTTATTATTTCCAAATGAAATAACTAAGCAAGGAGATTTGGGTCATCTTAGTATAATGAATCCCCTCAATAGTCTCCTTCATTATTTCCTCTAGTGGTATCATGGACAGTAATTTCAAGGCTTCACCCCCACAATCAATTTTTGGCACTTTTAAATCATACAATAATACATTTAAAATGTTCATATACCATTGAATGGAAATCATCGATCATGATTAATTGCAAGTTGGGGGAAATAGGGGTATTGCAATCCCCTCCCCCTTAAAGGAACATCATCCTCGATTTTCTTTTCATCTTAGCAACACATGCCATACCTTATCTTTTGGTTGCTTCAATGACATCTTCCTTTGCTTGATCCAGTCCTCACTCCGACTCTAGACCTTCAAAACATGCCTACAATCAATATCAAACAACATGCTTATTAATTCACAATTTCATGCATAAAGATTTCATTGTTGTCCATAATTCAAGATAAATACACATTCTGAGCACAAAACTTATCTGTGTAATTCATGGATCTCTATCCATATGGCTATATTATTAAATTTGTTCATTGTTTTCCCTGTAAATACCCATTATACTCATGATCGTAACCAACAAATTACAAGAGTCATCAAAATCTCCTCTTCCTTGCGGTCACTCACCTTTCAGACTCAGGCTTAGGCATCCCCTTATGTGGTATACAGTCCCTCAGGAGATTCATCTTTGTTGTCAAGGATTTCTCACACAAGAAGAGTTTTTTGAGACTTCATTGAGTCTTATAGATGAGGCGTCCCTCTGACTTTCTCTGTCAAGGCATCCCTCCAGCCTGTGTTACCAAAACACAACAATCTTCACAATTATCATGGCCTATCACAGGGTTCTCATGTCACAATAGTAGCCTTTTTCATGTTTTCCCAGCTTGGCAGCCATCATCTACCCCTCTAAGATAGATTTGTTATCTCACATGTATTACATGCACACAGTAACCGTGAGATACTATTATCAATTTCAATCAAATTTTCTTCAAATATTTTACCCATAGATTTCTAAATTCACATTTCTATTTTTTAGATTTGTTCCACATTGGAACCAGATTCCACAAGTATGATACTTCCTTCTCATATATGTTTGTCTTAGCAGGAATTGGTCTTACTTACAGGGATTACCTTTGTTTCCATATTCAATACCTTTTTTCCTGCAATTCCATCTTCATACATCCAGTCAAATTGTTAGTTCTCTTGCACATTTTATTTTCAAAATTGTGGCTTCCAAACAATTTCAGAACTGCACATACTAACAATCAATTTATTTCTATGTATATTCAATAAAATTAAATGGATTATCTTTCCTTACACATACATCATTTCAACATCCAAGATTTTCAAAATGAAACCAAACATTAAATGAACTTAATCCATGCACCAATGTCCATGGCCACATTCACACACAATGCACTCTTGCATTGAGTTTTAGCTTTCCATATTTCATATTAGGAAATTTTCCATGGTGTGTTGGGACTCATCAAATCCTCTCACCACATGGATTAACTATCCACATTCAGTATTACAATAGAAATATAATTTATTCCACAAAATGATCATAACCTTGAATCAACATTAGAATTTAATTATTAACATATAAATTATTTCAAGAGAAACCTTACCCAATTCCTCTTCAACCTGATGCCACAAAGAATCTTAACTTTGTACTTACCTAGCTTCCAGCAGCCTTCTAAGTTTAACTTCTTGGTGGTGCTTTAGCGAACTTCCAAAGTCCCTTCATCAATCTTTCAATGACAACCTTCTTGTATTTATCCTTTACTTGAGGTTGTCCATCATTGGCAACTATCCTCCCCCAACAACTCTAATTACTTTTCCTAAACATAACATGCATATTCACATTAAAAATTGTATCATCGGTTATTTTAAATAAAAAATCATTTATTATAGCATTTAATTCAGCAAATAAAACATTTCTAGATATGTCCCAACATATATATGTGCACTCTACCACATTATCCTCAATGTGCTCACTAGTGTAATCACAAAATATTCCAACTATTTCGGTATACTACAACCATCAACATTCTCATGTTGGAATCATCCACACATGACTAGCATTTAAATTTCCTCATCCAAAGAAACATAATAAATAACAAGAAGGGATTTAAGGGACCCTTCCCTTTTTTCCAACTCCTTCTACACAATATATTTTTTTTAGCTTAACTAAACTATCCCCAAGGCCTCACTGCCTTTTCATAATCATGAATTTAACCAAGATCATTCATTTAAACCTATTTATTAAATCATTTTCCTTTGCTTTCACAATTGTTCTTTTAAGGCTTACAACTATGTTAAGAAAATCAAATTTTTAAAGTGAGAAAATTATTTCTCCTTCTTTGCTTCTGCAATCTATCCCTCTTGGGATCTTCCTGCTCTCTTCCTTGATCAGTCTCAGTCAAGTTCACCTTGAATTTTCCAGGATATATCATCATGCTGCAACATCATGATTATCTCATAATTAATTATGAACCAGTGCATTCTGCACATTTTCCAAATCCGAAAGAAGATTGGTCAATCATTCATTAACATATATTTCATTCAAGTATTATATTTTAAAATGTAATCCAAGATTCTTGTACAAATAGGCTTTGCATCCCACTGCCTGGTTCCCATCAGTCATTAAGATTATGGCTCGATTTTCCTGACAAAGTTCCCTACACAGTTCCCCCATCGGGAACTTCTTAACATGCAACTCCATCAATGCACATTCATCATCATTATGAAATGACCTCAATCTAGAGTCAATCCTATCCTCATTATTCTATATATTTACCCAATATTCCATAAGGAATATAAACATTCATTCTTAGTATGCATTCCAGTTTACACATTCACACATGCACCTTATTCCATTTTTCTTTCATATTCTATGCACTTAGACACATGAATCAACTGTTATGTGTGTCCACCACTGACACACTTCATAGTTTCACTTGCATATATGATTATATCATTTCACTCATGATTGTTCACAATCATTTACATAGAATTTTCAAAGACATAATCATATTTCCTTCTACAATAGCAACAAAGCACTTCTTGCTCTTTACTCTTTCAACTTTTTATATTATCTCTTTTTGAGGAAGGGAGTACGCCCTCCTCAAGATATTTAGTTCCTCAACACAGGGCGAGCCATGCATCCATGGAATTATTCAATCTAGGAAAGTACTCATTTTCCTTAAATATCTTAAAGATCACTGAATCCTAACTGCAATCATAACATGCATCCAAGTATATATATAAGCATTGCAAGATCACTACTTGCACCTTTATGTGTCATCCACACACATTCACATTTAAAACTTCCACATCATTCATTCTTGGGATATTACAACCATTCATATGGCAAGTCCCATAGGGATACTCATAATTATGCTACCATCTTTTAAGGAAACAACCAGCAAGAACCACTCTCGCCCAACTACAATAAAATCAATCCACAAACCAGAAATTTAAATGAGTAATTACAACATTACCTAGGGCAGTAATGTGCCCAAATCCAACTTCCTTTCATGCTTCAAACCATTCTTTACCAAGAGAATAATTTATTATCATTCCCTCTAACTACTGCTTGAGCATATTAAGCCATACCCATATGGCTACCATCCATCTATGTATGTCAATCTAACTTATTAGTCATCTAGAAATGATCCAACGCTTCCTTTAATAGACTGTATATCAGTCCTTCATTAATCAATACATTCTTATCTTAATAAGGAAATAAGAGTAGCATCATCGACATTTCATTCATGTTTCTTATTCTCTTGCTGACATTAAGTCATTATTGACCAAAATATCCCATCAACATACCATATCTTACAACCAACCACATGTTGTAACATGTATATTTGCATGTTCATACATTATTACTCATTACCATGTGCATTACAACATATCTATGCTTTGCATTTCATGCATAACAAGTACTCATGTCATTAAAAAGGTACACATTTTTGTATAGCCATGAGCTCATATCCTAGCTCATATGTTCATGTCACTTCACCTCTTTTCTTAGGACTATGATTCAACATCCCAAAGGACTAATTTTTCTTTGCTTAACTAGGTTATTCCATCTACAGTTTCCAACCATTATAAGTCAAGTAATTGACCTTACAATTTCTCCATCAATCCTCTGATCATGAGGAATTTTACATACATGTTTTAGTGCTTTATTTAAGTAGTGATTAATACTACTAATGATTCTATCAATCCATACTAAATTCCTTTAACCACAAGGAAATTTCCATAAGGATTTTTGGTGCACAGTGGGTAGACCTGAGGTTAATCATTAATAAACCAACAAAACCCTTAGACACTGACCCTTTCGGCATCACTTGCAAGCAATTGAAGTCTCACCCAAGGCATCTAGAGGGGTTGTAGGAACCAAGTCTATGCAGTGATGAGAGGAAGTGAGGCATTCAACATAACCATACTATGCATTATCCATTCATCTATTGTGTGTGCATTTTATGTTAGTTTACTTTTAATTAACATTCAATATACCCTATGTGAGACATTACTCCACTTAACATTCATTCATTCATCATTAATAACATATAACCGTGACATATTCATAATACTAGACATTTATCTTCATTGCACAGTAAAAGTAAACATCATATGCATCATAACACACAAAAACAACACATCAAGACACAAGGTTTTAACGTGGTTCACCCCAAACTGGGCTACATCCACAATGACTGGCTTATTATTTTATTCATTATCAATCTCCTTACAGTTTCACACTATGCTTACAATGATATATATCATTTGACATTACCCAAACTTGCCTCAATCATTTTGCTGCAATGCGAGCCTAATTCTCGGAAACCTCAGTCATCACTCAAAACACGCAAACACTTAGCCAATTATTCACTCTTCCATACTTGAATCCTCACTTATGACTTATTATTCACTTATAAAACACTTATACCCAAAAACCCATCAAAATTTATAGTTTTACAATAGGGTTAAGCTTGTTATAATGTGGAAAAAATTTCCCAAAATCCTAACTACTTTCCACCTTTTGTGTGTCAACTCCCCAACATGCTCCAACTACTTTGCGCCCACGTTTCTCCTGATCTAAAATTTCATGTGATCCATTCCTACGTGATTCCCAAGACTTATCCAAAAAAACTTTCTCCAACATGCCCCCAATGCTAACATGTAGCTCGTCCCAAACCACTTCAGGTATGTTTCCATGTCGCCAAAAAAATTTGTAGTATATCGTTGGTCGTTGCAACTTTTTATGTGAATTGTGCTTCTTGTTGTACAATTTCCTCAGCCATTTCTGAAGTTAAGTGAGTCTTCAATTTTTCAGTGGTTTCTTGTGCTACTATCTTGACCTTTCCTTGAGTGGCTACTAACTCCGCAGTCACCGTATAGGCTTCTTCTTGGAATAACTAAATATTTTTCACGCAATCCTGTTACTCTGCCCTTAGTTGATTTATTTCTTAATATAGATCATATTTTCTTCCATTATTGTTACCACCTCTACTAGAGGTAATGTACTCGTGACTTCTTTGAACTTGTGTGCCTTATCCTACACATCATGTATCTTCTGGCCAATCTCCTACAACTCCACATCTTCAGTCAACTACGTCCAAATTCCCATGCTTTCTTCATACATCTTAACACATTCTCCTTCCATAATCTTGATGTTCTTTATGCTTGTGGTGGCCATATTTTTTCATTTCTCCCTTTCCTCCATGGGAGTGCTTGGTATCTATCATGCCTCTAGGTTGATGATCTTTATTCGGAAACCCTGAATGGCTTCACTCATCTTTGTCACATGTTCCTCCAATGGGGAATATTCCTCTCTAATCACTTTTGGAATAATGTTATATACCCCTTCAACTACCTATTTGACTCTCTCAGCCTTGTGTGCTTCCTAGTCCCATTCCTTCCCGAGTTGGTCATATTCTGGTTGCAACATGTCCTTACCTGTGATTATCTTTGTCAACTCCAACAAGGTTGAAACTGCATGCACTTGAAGTTCCTCTATCTGCTTGATTGTAAGACATACAAAATTTATGTAGGAAACTGAGATACCACTAAGTCAATATGACTTAGTGCCTTGACTTGCTCTGTCAATTCTATTGTGGGGAACTCTAAGGCTCTCGTCGCTATCTTCATTACACGCATTTATTTTTATATGATAGAGGTCATCTATTGCACCTCAACTGTCTATGTTGTATGATATGTTTTCACTTGTTGTCTTTTTTGTACTGTGGAAAGTTGTGTGGTCTCCAAAAATTGTCACAACACAACAATATGTTCTTACATGTTTGAATGCCTTTCTTTTTGTTGTTTTTCTACACGCTCAAAATCTTCATTTGTTTCTTTCTTAACTTGGTCTAAATTCTTGTCCAAGTCATCTTTTGTGAGGGTTTGAACAGTCGGTTCCCTTACGACTTTCATTTTCTTGTGTTGTGTGGCTTCTTTCCTTGTGTCTATATGTTTTCTCTTCTCTCCCATGTGCAGTACAGTCTTCCCTTTGTCGTTTCTTTTCTCTTATTCCTCTTCTCCACTTGAGATAAATTCGGTCTCTGGTTGTTGTGTCTCTAGTTTCTTAGTCTTTGTTGATGGTATTTTCCAATCGTCGGCCCAATATTCCATAATGTGTCCCATCTCTTCCTCATTTAACATGTATTATATGGGAAGCCATTTCTAATTTGGATTCTTCTTGGCTTTCACATGCATGTGATGGAACCCTACCTTAAAGTGCACAACTGAAATGTATGCTTCGAACACCTATGGTGGTATGCATAGTGTACTATGAATGCTTGTCTGAAACGTTTCCTTGTATATATGGAAAGCAACATTATTATATAACCATCGCACCTTATGTGTAGTGTGCCATAAGTTCTGATATCTTGCAACTAGGCATGGCTTATTTTATACTCCCTAAAACAGTGTATTATCCATCTCCCTCCATGTTAATAGTGCAATTAGAATTAATATCCATACGTAGTGAAATTCAGTCCCTTTATCTTGCACCTTTTCAAAGTCGATCAAGAATTGGTTGAGAAAAAATGTCACCCATTTCATCAGCATGCCCTCGACGCACTTCTCAGTTGTCGCTATGATTGTCGCTATTACTTGGTCCTTCCCACACTTCCTTAACAATTTAAAAGCTAATGCTTGAGTCACAAACCTCATTGTGGGGTCACATATGCTTTCTACATCTAAATCATATTGTCCTTGAAATGTATGAAATTTTTCTTTAATGCTTTCTAATAGAGCCTTCTCATTCTTCTTGTCTGAAAATATCAGTGAAGGGTCATCCCCTTGCGATGGTAGTCCAGTAATGCGCACAATAAATTATGTATCAATTGAGTCTGGCATGTTGATCCATAAGTACCCTCCATGTACACAACTCAACAACATCTTCACACAGATGTTAATCTCTACGCTCCTTGTTGGCCCTTGACCAAGTTTTGAAGAATACTTGGTCATATTTGACCATTTTTGGGACTGCGACAACTTGCCAAAGATGGAGCGCAACGCGAAGCAGAAATTAGGGAAGCAAGACCTATTATTGGGTCTCTTTTAGGGTTTTGGGTTGATTTAATCTATAAATAGATACTTAGGCCCATTTTGTAATCTATAAATAGATACTTAGGCCCATTTTGTAATCTATAAATAGATACTTAGGCAATGTAAGTAGCGAGTAGTAGTACATCTATGTGATGTATAGAAAAAGGTTTAGTGATAGTAGTTGGATCTGTGTGAGTGGATGTATATTGCAAGTGCTCTGTGCATGATTGTAAGGAGATTGAAAAGCTAAGTGCAAGTTTTTGTAGTTTTGGGTTGAAGTGCAAGGAAGAAGGATCTAGCGAGCTGCGTAGATCTTTTGTCCTATGTGAAGTAAGGGTCACTGAAGCTCTGTGTTGTAACCGCTTGACCGAGATAATATAAAGAAGAAGACTTTGTGGACGTAGCCCCAGGGTGGGGGTGAACCATGGTAACTTTTTGTATTGTGCTTTGTGATTTGACCTAATGTGTTTATCTCCTTCTTGGCTAAGTGCTTGTCGTGATTAAATAGATCTAGTTATTCTCTATGCTTATGATATATGAATGAATGTTAGATCTGATATATAAGATGCTTAGTGCTTGATCTGTTGAATCTAATCTATATTTATGTGGAAGTACTGAATCATCTTTAGTCTAAGTATTCACTGCGATGCTATGTGCTATATGTGAAGTACCATAAGGGTTAACTATTGATGAATGATCTATGCTAAGTGCTCTATAAAATATATAATCACATATCAGTGTCCCAGCTAAGGTTGCAGACATCTGAGTCTTGCAACCACCCCTGCCTCTACCTCGGGTGAGACTTCATCTGCTTCGCAGGTGTTGCCGAAAGGGCCGGTAGTTAGGGTTTTTTTGGTGCTCTCTTGAGTGTTGAACACTGGGTCTGCCCCTGTGCCAACAAATGGTTCCGTTGTCGGGACCTGGAACTGTGATTACTGGGAACTAAAGAAGAAAAATATTTGTGTGAAATAATCTATGTGCGTAGATATGTTGCCCTAGTACGTAGTATTCTACTTGACCTACGAAGCTTTGTGCCAGGAAAGAAAGGTTAGATCTAAAGGAAAGAGGTCAGATCTGGAAGAAAGAGGTTGATACTGAAGAAAAGAAGTGAGATCTGAACACTTTATTCTCTAAGAAATGTAAAAGTAGAAATTTCCGCAGAAAAGAGGTAAAATCTATAAGCTCTAGCCTCTAGTAAAGGTAAGAATAGTTCAAGTTTTAGATATGAAATCTTTGGGTTGTATATAGGTAAGATAAGTGGAAATGTTTTGTTTCTGAAGCATGAATTTAGGTACGCTTGATAGATTTTTTCCTAGCCTGAAAACTAGAGCATTGTTAGATAAAACAAAGTTTGATATGAATAGGTCTGATAGGAATAGTGAAAGATATGTTATACCTATGCATAGAAAGAATTTTTGGACTAACCAATGGATGCAGGATCCTAGAAAGAAATTTGTGTAGGCTAGCCATCATGATCCTAGCGCGCAGTACAAGAAGAGTTGGGGATCATGGACGAGAAAGGGAGGATTAACTCTTTGTTACAATTGCAGAAGACCAGGACATCTTGCTAAGGAATGCCATGGGAGAAACCCTAGCTGCCTTTGTTGTAAATCTATGGACCATGAAGTATTTGATTGCCCTAGAATGATTGCTAGACTTGAAAAACTGAATATGCAACAAGCAAACTCTGAAAATACTAAAATGGAAGAGACTAAAATTATGGAAGAACCCTATAAAGAATCAGAGATCATGATACTGAAAATAAAAGAAATCCTAGATGATCATAAGGATGTCATTTTATCAGAGATCTTCAAAAAAAAGGAGAAAATCGAAGTAAGAATAGGAGACTTCGACATTGACTGTGCTCTGGATGAGGGAAAACCGATGAACATTATGACAGAAAGCACTTGGGAAACCCTAGGAAGGCATGCTCTGGTCCCTTCACTAGGAACCATTGGATTACTTAAAGGAAAAATGGTAACCATATGTGGCAGAATTACCCAGATAGTTATGAGTACCCATGGAACTTCGACAAAGGAAGAGTTCAAAGTCATTAGATTTATTGAGGACCGTGCCCCATTTCCAGCTTTGTTAGGAAATATATGGATTGAAAAAGACCAGATTTGGAGGAAAGAAGAAAAGGAAGCCCTAGAACATAAGAAGAAAGAACTCATGGAATTTATGACTATAAGGATCGCCTACTTGATAGAGGAACAAGAGAACAGATCTCAGTTGTTAAACACCAGGGACATGGATGTCGAATCTATAAGAGCGTTAGAGGAACCACAGAAGACCGAAATACCTAATCCATATGATGAAGGAGTATTACCCTTGGATCTGAAGAAAGAACCTAAGCAGCATGAAGTGACTATGTCGAGAGAAGATAAGACTCGGAATGGAAAAATGATGACCGAGACTAAGCTCACTGGGAAAAAGGCTAGGTAGCTAAGTAAGAAGAAGGACAAAATTGGAAAGTTACAGAAGACTCCAGAGGAAGCTTCGCAGAAGGAAAAATCACAAGAATTGAGCTTCGTCGAGATATCAAAACAGCGACATCTGGCACTTCGCCATGGTACTGCAATATAGCCATTGGACTGATATGGCCGTTAGACTTCTGCACCGAATGAGTCGAAAAGAAATTATGGGTTCCCACTAGACCGTTGGACAGCACCAGAATGGATAGAACGGAGTTAATGAAGGCCCCATATCCATTGCAAGAAGACCGTTGCTAAGTTTCCCTACTTAGTCTGTCACACCACGCACCGAGAATACTTTTTGTTAATTGAGAATTTGAGCCCGAAACTTGAGAGTACTTTACCCTGTGATCATATCCCTTCTCCCATACTGTTCATCGTAGTCTCTGAATTCATTTTCACACCTAAGCTAGTGGACCCAAGCTTGTATGTCGGACGAGCTCAGCGTTGTTGAGAAAGTAGTTGAAGAAGTTTTGATTGACCTAATGGTTGAGAGAGTCATGTCAGAGAGAAGGATGTCTTCAGGTGTGAAAGAATCATCGACAAGAGGAGTCCAAGCTTCTCCCTCCACTGCTCACAGAGCAGGACCTTCCAGAACCATGACCGAGACAAGAACAAAGCACAAAGATGATATTGCAAATGCCAAGTTGATCCCGCACATTCTCTCAGTTTACATACCACCTTTGAGTGGAAATATTAACCATGACAGTGTACCCAGAGACTTTGAGTACACCTTGATCACTGCGTATCTTCCGAAATGGGTGTGTGCAATACGTGTTGACCAGGATAAGCTCGCAGCACTAAAATTTAATGATTTTAACCTTGGAGATCGCAAAACCTACAACATGTTAGCTGCACATAAATACTTAACCAAGACCAGAGGAAAAAATCCTAAGATTGTCCAACAGTCCTGGACCCAGAACCTCGCACAGTCCACACTGCTCAACGTAATGAAGATCCCTCACTTCGGCATACACCAAGAAGTCAACGCATGCGTCAGGTTGTTGTTGTCTTGCTACCACAACGAATACTTATGGTTGGACCGCCGCATCACTGTGGATCCGACTCTGATCAATCGGATCACAGGAATTAGAATGCAAGGCCCTGACCCACAAGACTTTTACCCAGGCAAGACCTCAAACTAAGCACTAGCACAGTGGATAAAGGAAAATTATGGCTATGTAGAGAAGGGTATGTGAGGTTACAAGATATCCTCTATCCAGAGTGTCGCAGTGTGCCTTGCATGTCAGATGATCGCGGGCAAGTTAGTTCATAAGAACAAACCAACACAGGTGATTGGCTTCGTAGTTGACCTCGCAGGGAAGTGCACCGAGGGACTACAGATGAATTTGGCACAGTATCTTGTAAACCAGTTAGAGATGGATTGCAGAGGAGCGTAAGACCAAGGGTATGAGTTCCACTTTAGTTGGTTGCTCATACTCATTGCTTTCATCACTTGGGAACTGCCAGAGGGAGCCACTTTTTCGAAGATCAAACCTTTCAAACCATAAGCCGCAAAGTTCTGTACGTTGTGGTACTACAGCGAAATGAACAAGCAGTGGTAGTCCAATGTTGTCTTCCACACCTACTTCAACCAACTAAAGAATGAAATTCAGTCTACACCACAAATCACCCCAAATGTACTTCATAGGTTTAGACCTTTGATTAAATTTAGTGCGAACCTCCACTTCACCTATATTATAGCGCGCGGTGATGAGCATAAACAATAGCTCCAATCCTATTACAAGCTGACAGAAGATGACTTGGAGGAGATTACCAAGGAATGGTCGGTGGACCTCCTTGTTGCAGCGAACCCCGCAGACATGTCTGACAAAAAAATCCCTAAATCTATGTCGGATACACCTTGGCCAAGAAGGACTAAGAAGAATGATGAAGTTGAATATGTCCCTAGCATGTCCACTTCGATCTCACATGCGCAGGGAGGTGATGGTGATGAGCTAGGCAGTACAGAAGTTGAGAAAAACAGAGACGAGGTTACTCCACCTAGAGAGGAGGAGGATCCCTCCGTGAAAATAAATATGACACCACCAAAACCCTCCTCCGGAAATAAATCTAAGGCTATCCAGACCACGCTTAAAACTACCCTTACCCCGGATGACTTCGACTTCTTAATTTCCACGTTGAATGATGTTTCACTAGAGCTCGCAGAAAAGAAAGAAGCAAAGAAGGAGGAGCTATTCAACCGAATCAAGGGTGAACTCAAAGAAGTGTAGCAGGCACTCCAGTACAGCCAAGCAGTTTCTATAGCGCCCTTGATAAGAAAAACATCAGGAACAGACGATGAGCCCACTCAATTACACCAGATCATTGATCAAGTCAAAACTCGCCTTCGACGAGCTCAAGAAGACACAGCACAAGCCACCCAGGCTTTGATGCAAGCATAAAAAGTACTTCTAGAACAACAGAATGAGGCAGAATGGGAAAATATTTCCCTGAAAGCGAAGTGGGATGAGGAAAAGGCGCAGTTGCTAGCAAAGCAACTTGAAGTACAGAAAAGGGTTCACAAAGCACTGCACTCTGTGACAGTCATAGAAGTGAAGATGGAAGACCGTCTCCCACAGCAGGTGACCCAACTAGAAGAAGTAATCCAGCAACTCCAACAACACATCATGGATATGGAGCTTCACACCATGCCCGAGACCCCCCAAGAAATAAGAGATCTGAGAGAGGCCATTGCTCAAAGCGCAGTTGGCTAATTAAAAACCTTTTCTTGGAATGCAAGAAGATGAGCGCTAGAAGTGCCCATACTTATGAAACCCTTACAGAGAATCCAGAATTGCAGACATTGGAGGCACAGCTCCAAGAAGAAAAGCAGCATGCAGACACGCTATAGGCGCAGATAAAGACTTTGACCCCAGTCGAAAGAATGAAGAGGTTCGCAGAACAATGCACAACCCAACAATAGGTACATATGTTGCAAAGTAAAGTGATGGAAGTCTCCCAATGAATTTATCCAATCCAAGAAAAGGAATGCCAATTGTGCACTGAACTTGAAATCCAGGGAGCTGAACTCGAACAGGTTGCCATCACTGCAGAACAGTGCCTGGAAGGACCACTCAATGACACAATGATCCAGGAATTTACCGAGCAAGAGGTTGTCACACTGCAGCAAATTGAAGCAACTCGAGCCAATCTCGAGGCATTCGAGGCAGAATTGATCAGACCTGAGTGACTCGGGACGAGTCACAGGTGAGTGTTGGGGGCCTGTTGGCCCTTGACCAAGTTTTGAAGAATACTTTTTCATATTTGACTCTTTTTGGGACTGTGACAACTTGCCAAAGATGGAGCGCAACGCAAAGCGGAAATTAGGGAAGCAAGACCTATTTTTGGGTCCCTTTTAGGGTTTTGGGTTGATGTAAAGGGAAAGGGATGTCGGCCCATGGGTTTACCCACACTTAGGCCCATTTTGTAATCTATAAATATATACTTAGGCAATGTAAGTAGTGAGTAGTAGTACATCTCTGTGATGTATAGAAAAAGGCTTAGTGCTAGTAGTTGGATCTGTGTGAGTGGATGTATATTGCAATTGTTCTGTGCATGATTGTAAGGAGATTGAAAAGCTAAGTGCAAGTTGTTGTAGTTTTGGGCTGAAGTGCAAGGAAGAAGGATCTAGCAAGTTGTGCAGATATTTTGTCCTGTGCAAAGTAAGGGTCATTGAAGCTCTGTGTTGTAACCGCTTGACTAAGATAATATAAAGAAGAATACTTTGTGGACATAGCCCCAGGGTGGGGGTGAACCATGGTAACTTTGTGTATTGTGCTTTGTGCTTCGACCTAATGTGTTTATCTCCTTCTTGGCTAAGTGCTTGTTGTGTTTAAACAGATCTAGTTATGCTCTATGCTTATGATATATGAATGAATGTTAGATCTAATATATAAGATGCTTAGTGCTTGATCTGCTAAATCTAAACTATATTTATGTGGCTAAGTACTGAATCATCTTTAGTCTAAGTATTCACTACGATGCTCTATGCTATATGAGAAGTACCATAAGGGTTAAATATTGATTAATGATCTATGCTAAGTTCCCTATAAAAGATATAATCACAGATCGGTGTCCCAGCTAAGGTTGCAGACATCTGAGTCCTGCAAATACCCCTGGCTCTACCTCGGGTGAGACTTCATCTTCTTTTAGGTGTTGCCGAAAGGGTTGGTAGTTAGGGTTTTGTTGGTGTGCTCTTAAGTGTTGAACACTGGGTCTACCCCTGTGCCAACACTCCTCCCGAAGTGTGGTATGTCGAATAAGTTAATAAGGCCAAATTTCTACCACCATGTTTCCCATATCTTTGGCTCTATCACAACCAACTTTTTCTTTATACGGATGTACCTATTCAAATACTTTCTTGGTGCTAGCTCCAGAAATTTATTCTCGTCTGTAATATCATGGCATGCATATTTTAAACTCAGGATCAATCCTAACATATCTTCCTCTACGATCACTCCAGGTGGGATTTCCATCTCCACAAGCTTGTACTTAGAATCTTTCGACAAGTTAATTGCCTTTGTTTTATCTTTCTTTGGCAGTATGTAATATCATGGAAATTTGGTTGCGCTCAGCTCTAACATCAATGCTCCTGGTGTCTCTGCATGTATCGATATTGTTGGTGTCTTATTGCATGGTTTCTTTGGTGTTGATGTTGTTGTTGTTGTTTCCTTAGGTGGTGCCATTGTTCTCTATAAATCTTCTCTACAACTAACTTCTTCATATTTTCTTGGCTCTATGCTCTCTTCCTTCGTTTCTCTCTATGGAAATACAAATAACAAGACTTTTACCCATTTGACCCTTCAACTTGTTTTATCGACTTGCCAGTTGTTTCTCAACTCATTAGCGCCCAAACTTAAAATCTAAACCAATTGACTTAGAATTTATTTATTTCCTTAATGATTCATTAAATTTGTATTGTCGGTGAATTATCCATTAGATTATCCAACCCATCAAAAGATTCTTGATGATCTTCATTTATGACTACATGGCGCCACTACTTCATCATCGTGGTAGCTCTTGATTGCATGTCCCTTCATGTATTTTATTAAATGATTTTCCCGCTTTCTTCATATGCTTCTATCACATTCCAATCTTCCTTCTATCCTCCTTGTTTACTTCCTCTCTATGACATTCGTTGGCTTAAATGTTTGAAAAATACTTCTATACTTCCTTCCAACCTTTTGTCTCTTACGTCGAACACTTTTTATTTATTTTTCTTCTTTTGTTTACTTTTTCTTTCTTTTTCTACCTACACTATAATACACTATGATACACATCATGTGCATTTCGTACTAGTGCATGGTAGCACAACTATCCTTGTACAGTTTCATCCTACTTCTATTAACCAATCCTTCCATAACTTATCCATCCAACTTCCCCAACTGAACAACACTTACTTCTATCACATATATGATCACATATGGGCCTAACCAATGCATCTAGAGCTTCCATGGGTGCTGCAGAAACCTGTTGTTGTAAAGTAACACTAAGTATCTTGTCTAAAATTTCTTATGTTTGATATGTTTGGCATGCCAATCTTTCTCGTTCTCTTTTTTTAATTGTTGATGGAAACCCACGACGAAACAATATTCTTCTAATTCCATAAGTTCCGACTGATTATTTTCCACTGCACCCAAATTTGTAAGCTTTGTCATTGCAGCAATGTATAGACTGGGTATAATAAACTCCATCGGCATAACAAATTCTTGTCCATATGTTAACCTGAATGGAGTCTATCATGTCAGCTTATTCCCTATGGTCCTATATTCCCATAAAATTGTTGGAACCTTCAAGTCCTAGTCATCATGTATTATGTTGCAAACCTTTGTCAGGGCATGCTCCAAAATCTTATTGAAGGCTTCTACTATGCCATTTTCCTAGGGATGGTATGGTGTACTCTTTTGATGATGGATTTGAAATTCCTATGTTAGTGATACAATAGTCCTATTCAGAAAGTGATTTCCCTGATCACTCATCAGTATCCTTGGGCATCCAAACCTTGTGACTACATTTTTGAACAAAAATCATGCAATTGTCTTTGTGTTGCAGTCTCTGACTCATTCTTCCTCGACCCATATGGTTAAATAGTTTGTTGCAGTAATAATGTACCTAGATCTCGATCGTCTTACGAGTGGATTAATCGGCCCAATAAATTCCACTTCCCATTTTTCAAATTCTTGTAACGTCACTTTTGGAACCAAGGGAATTTCATCTCTGTTAGAAGGTTTCCCAAGTCTCTGATAGACATGACAACTTGGTAGAATTTTTTAGCATCTTTATGCAACGTAGGCCACCATAATATTGCAGGCAAAATCTTCCGGGTTGTTTCTTTTCCTGCATACTGACCTCCTGCAACCCCCTCATGTGACTTTAACAGTACCATATTTGTTTCATGCTCCAATATGCATCATCGCAAAATACCATATATGCCTAACTTATACATATTACCTACTATCAAATGGTAGTTTGTTGCCTTCACTACAAGTTGCTTCTTCTGCACCACTATGAAGTCTGATGGGGTTACTATTGTGCTCAAAAAATGAATTATTTCTACAAAATAGTCATCCACCATATAAATTGAAAATAAGTGTGCATTTGGTAAACTATCATCCAAGTTCTTTACATATTCTCCTGACAATATGTGTGACAAGTAATCTAGTCTTGAGTTGAATTTTCTTGGTTTCATGATCACCTCGAAGTCACTTTCTTGGAACAATAGTAGCCACCTGCATATTCTCCCCCCTAACACTGGCATGTTCACTAGGTATATCAGTGTGTAATTGTTTGTATTCATCTTGAAGTCAGATCCAAGTAGGTAATTTCTGAACTTTTGCAAGGCGTATACCATCGCCAAACCTTCTTGTTTTGTCATAGTATAGTTCTACTCTGTAGATAATAACTTCCTGCTAACAAATGCAATTAGGTGGTATAACTCTCTTTCACCCAATTGTACCAAAAATACTCACAATGTTATCGATGATGCATCCACATGAACATGAAATTCCTTGCTCCAATCAGGAAAAAGTAAAATCGGCGCGGTGACCATATTCTATTTCAATGTATCCAGACTCTTCTAACCTTTGGCATTCCACTGATACTTAAATTCCTTCTTCAACAACTTCTCCATAGGGGATGTGATCCACTCATATCCTTTGATGAACTTTCTATAATATCCTATATGACCTAGTGTGGACTTCAACTGTCAGACTAAATTTGGTGGTGGAAAATCAAAAATCATGGCTATCTTTGCAGGGTCCATTAACAATCATTTTTTACATACCACATGGCCCAACAAGATTCCAAAAGGAGCACAAAAAATGCATTTCGTCATATTCAATGAGATTTGGTATTGCCTAGACTTATCCAACATTAAGCGTAGAAGTTAAACATGATCTTTTAATAGACTAAATATTGTCCAATCATCTAAGTACACTTCTAAAAATTTATGAATGAACTCTTTGAAAGTTGCAAAAACTACTCTGGAAAATATCATTGGTGCATTCTTCAACCCAAACGACATAATTGTATACTGGTAACAACCCCATTCTGTTTCAAATATCATTTTAAATCGGTCTTCTTATGCAATTTGGATCTTGTGGTGTCCTAAGAATCCATATGTAAAAGAGTAAGCCTCTTGACCCCCTATATTCTCTAACACTTCATCGGTAAATGGCATAGGAAAAGGGTCATATAAACATGCATCGATCAACTTTCTCATATCTACGCATATATTGATTCCTCCTATCTTCTTGTCTTGGACTACCATTGGGATAATCCACTTTGATTCTTCAACATGTTCTATAATTCCATCCTCTAACATTATGTCTATCTCTACTTTTACCTTCTGCGCCTTATATTTTAGGTCCATTCTATAGGGTTTCTGCTTCACTGATTTGGCATCTGGTTTCAGTGGAATCTTTATTTCTCCTAATTCTCCAACATTGGATTTCATCTCTAAGAACTTCATTGTAAATAGATCCTGGTAGTCATCACTAGTACATATTGTAAAAATTTCGACGTTTTATTTGCGACGTTGATCCAGATTATTTTCAACACGAAATGAGATCGGAGATATAATAAAGAAATGCACAGAGATATCGCAGATATTCAATAATATAACATAAATATAGCAGATATGCAACCATAAACATAGAGATACAATAATACATGATTTCTATGAAAGAAATGTACATAGACTCTAAAAATACAGAGTGAAAGACTCGCTAGAATGGTGGCATCTTATCTCTGAGAAGAGATGTGACGGATACTCACATTCGCAAGAAGATGATTACAATAAAGCTCTGAAGGCATTTTTACAATAAATAGGAATTCCAAAACCCTAGACATTCAAAAACCTAACCCTAGGAGATGAAGCGCCAAAAGTCATGTGGGCCCTGTTTGGGTAAATTAGTACATCAACTTCCCGGGGTCGTAACTTTTGCATATGATCTCCATTTTAGGCGTATGATAGCTCGTTGGAAAGGTATTATCAAGGAGATTCAGTTTGGGGGCTCAATCATGCCTTTATATTTCATTGAGAACCTCTATCTTGAAAAACCTTCATTTAGGCCCTCAAAATGGCCCCAGAAGTTAAAACCTGCTAAAAATAGTAAATTGCCAAAATTGCCAGAAAACTGTTTTGAGCCAGTGGGAAAAGGTGGGTGGACAGCAATATCCACCTATATCAATACTCCCTCCTTAGGAAGCAATGGTATCCATTTCATTGAGTTCCCGGGGGAGATGGAAAAGCGTTTGTTGGATCTGCATCTTGGTGAGTTGCTTGTATTGTTGGAGACATCGTGCTACTCAGTTTGTGGAAGTATGTCAAGAACCTGTTGAGGATGAGGCTATACAAAAAGTTGAGATACATGAGAGGATAGTGTATAGAAGGAATATTTTTTCTTTGTTTCAGCCTTGTCAACCTGCTTCTGTTGGATAGAAGGTGCTTGGGGCAAGGCTGTAGTGGTTGCAGTGTCCTTCTGTTCTCCTTTTGAACAGATTGTGAAGAAGTTAAATTTTGCAGTATGAGATACTACCTTGTGTTACTTTTTAGGTGGAACAATAGTTGGAACCACCTCTAGTATTCTATAGAGATGACCCCCCAAAGTAACAATGACACTACGGGGTCGAGACTCATAAACAACATGGTGCTTCCACATATATGGCTATCCCAAGAGAACATCACAGACATCCAGTGGGGCAACATCACATAATACCTCATCCTTGAAGGGGTGGATTTCGTATGACAATCGACATTACTAGCTGACACAGAGATCTCGTCCTTGGCGAAGCCACCCGATGTTGTATGGTTGCGAGTGTGGTGTTGTCGACAATCCCAATTGTTTGGAAATCTCTGCTAAGATGAGCTTCTTCTGGCTTTCGATATCAACAATAAAATGTAGTGGGGTCCCCTTCACCCACATCTGTGAATGAAAAAGGTGCTCCCCCTCTTCGGGATCTGTTGGTTCTTCTGGTTGAATTGTTGCGGTTGTGACAATAGCAGTGGGGTCTACGTCAATGATCTATCCTTTACCAGTATTTTTAGAATGGGATTCTGAATCAGGGTTCGGCTCCTTGTCTTTGATCTCGGCCACCAATGAATTTTTTGAGCGACATTCATCGATGTTGTGCCAGGGGATTTTGTGGAAATCACACCATTTTCCAGTTTCCTTCTTTGTCTTCCCGTGACCCTTCTTTTCCTGTTTCTTGGAATGGTTTTCGGGAGACTGTTTGTTAGGGCTGTCTTTTTCATACTTTGGTTGTTGTGGATTTATAGATCCGAAATCCCATTTGGTCTGGTGCTTAAATTTCTGCTCGATTTTAACAACATATCAATAAGCAGCACCGAGTGATGAGATGTCCAAAAAATCTCTTTCAATCTGGATGTATCTGTGTAGATCCCCACGGTATTTTAGAACCAAATGTCGCTTAGAGTCTTTGATACCTATCTTGTTGCGCAAGGTATGGAAGGTATTGGTGAAATCCAGAACTGCTCGGCCCCTCTCTTGTCGCAGTGTGGTCCATCTCATGTACTGGTCCTCATAGTTTCCAATGGGGTAATATTGTTCCTTTACCGCATCCACAAAAAAATCCCAAGTGGGATCGGCCCCATATATTTCAGACTCCTCCGTGGAACTTTGATCCCAATAAGTTTCCCACCAATTTTTGACATGGGGGAGAGCTTTAAGGAGTGTGAAGGTGATATTTTCTTTGTCGGAAAATTTGTCAACAAATAAATAACCTTCTAGCAGATTCAACCATTTGTCTAGGGCTTATGCATCTATCTGTCCTTCAAATACAGGAATATCAAAATTAACTTGTACCTTGAAAGGAGAGGTGCCTCCAAAGTGGTCACTTGATGAATATGTGCCTGATACTATCGGCAGACGTTTAAGGATGTGGACAAAATTCTCCATCATTTCGTCCCTCTGTCGCATGAGAGCTTGCTCAAGCAACAGATTCATAGGATCGTCTGTTGCGTTGTTTTTCTTTTCTTCCGCCATTGAGGGTTTCTTGGGCGTGAGAGAGCGATTTTCTTCAAGAGAGACAAGATCGAGACCCAACTTTCTATACTCAGACCTCATCGGGGACATGCACTGAAAAAATGATCAAGAGCAACCTACTCTAATACCACTGATCCGGATTATTTTCGGCACAAAATGAGATCGGAGATATAATAAAGAAATGCACAGAGATATCGCAGATATTCAATAATGTAACAGAAATATATCAGAGATGAAACCATAAACATAGAGATACAATAATACATGATTTATATGAAAGAAATGTATAGAGACTGTAAAACTACAAAAGTGAAAGACTCGCTAGAATGGTAGCAGCTTATCTCTGAGAAGAGATGTGATGGCTACTTGCATTCCCAAGAAGATGATTACAATGAGGCTCTGAAGGCCTTTATACAATAAACAGGAATTCCAAAAACCCTAGACATCCAAAAACCTAACCCTAGGATATGAAGCACCAAAAGTCCTGTGGGGCCCGTTTGGGTAAGTTAGCACATCAACTTCCCAAAGTCGTAACTTTTGCATACGATCTTTGTTTTAGGCGTATGATAGCTCGTTGGAAAGGTATCATCAAGGAGATTCATTTTGGGGGATAAATAATTCCTTTGGATATCATTAAGAACATCAATCTCTAAAAACCTTCATTTAGGCCCTCAAAATGGCCTCGAAAGTTAAAACCTACTAAAAATAGTAAATTGCAAAATTGCCAGAAAATTGTTTTGAGCCAGTCAGAAAATGTGGGTGGCCACTGATATCCACCTGGATCAGACGTTATGGAAAAAAATTGGCCATACTGTTGAAAAATAGAGGAAATTTTAATTTGTTTTTCCATATTGCCCGATAACATCGCAAGTGTGGCGTCCTACAAATAGATGTCGCTATTGTGACAAAGACGTCGCTATTGAGACGTCATTGGACTGACATCTCTCTTTCCACATTTGTAAAATAGTTGTATCTCTTGCCACGTTTGTAAAACAATTGTTTCTCTTGCCACATTTGTAAAAACCTCTTACTCCCAACACCTATAACCTCTAACTCCCATAATTTCTATTTCCTTTAACATTTGGCATTCAACATTTGACATTCAACATTTTACATGTGTAATTTATAAGACTTAAGCCATAAACCCTAAATCCTAAAATGTATATAAACCATAATCACTAACCCCTATAATTCCTAACACATGATAACTCTAAACACTTAATATATTTAGTAATCATTATTACCCCTCAAACCTAACCCCTATAATCATTATTACTCATTGACCCTAATTCCCATAATGCTTAACCTCTAAACTCTAAACCCATATAATCATAGCTCATGTAATCTCTAATTACTATAACCATGAACCATATAAATAATATAATTCCTCGAACCTAACCCTTATTAATCATAACCCATATAACTCCTAATACCTATAATGTATATCCCATACAACCACTTTACCCGTAACCCCAAGTACCTATAATCTCTTTAAGATTAAAATTTATAATCATAAATCTAAACCCATATCACATATAACTCATATCCCTTAACCCTTATAGACCATATCCACATCACTCCTAACCCCTAAATATTGAAACCCCTAATTGTTGGAGAAACATGATTGCGGAGCAATAAAATAAAATAAAATGCAGAAATAAAATATAGAATATACACAATACAATAGAGACACAGATATACGTGGTTCACCCAGTGTGGACTACGTTCACCAAAGAAATTGTCAGGTCCTTCCTTTATTATTATCCAACATTCAAAGGGATACAACCTACCACAAACCCTCTGTAACTTCCTCTTCTTTTTTCCACAGTCTCCTATCTTAGAATATGATATTCGCTCCCATACCTAGTCACAATACATTTCCCTCATAAGAGAGGATTTCCTTCTAGGGAAAAAAACCTTAACATAACTTCTACCGTTATATATGCGACCTTATAATGAATGGTCCATATTTACAATGAAATTACAATATAATTTTACAAGATAGGGTAACCCCCCCCTGCACTCCCCTGCGTGGATGAGTGTACATTCTTCTGGGGTGTAAAGTCTTCATGGGGTATAAGCAGGGATGAAAACAAAGACCTCTGAATCAGGAAGATAATCAGGCTCCATAACCAACACTAATCCCTATAACAATTAACTATCATAAACTATATATCCCCTATCCCATATGAACCATAATATGTATAACCCTTAAAAACCATAACCCCAATATTTGAAACCCTAAAATATAACATTTATAGCCCCTAAGAATTTAACAATATAATATACAATACTATAACTCCTAATATTTTCAATAAACCCTATAACCCTAACCCCTAATCCATAACCCATTTATCATATTATGTTTATAATCCATACCAAATATAATGCTTATTATAATCATAATAGATATAATTAATAATCTTTATGACCCTTATAATGCTTACATATAAATATTTCAACCTTAACCCTTATAATGCTTCACACCTAAAATCAAACCTTATATCCCTTATCCCTTAACACTGATAAAGCCTAATATAATCCCTAACTAACACAATCATAAATATAAAACCTCACCACTATAACTCAAGCATCCGACCCTTAATTATAATATGAACACCTATCCATGAACCCTTTAACACCTAATATTAACATGTAATTTGTATAACTAAACCTTATAACCTTAGGCCTAATATAATCCCTAACCAACACAATCATAAATATAAAACCTCACCACTATAACTCAAACATGAGACCCTTAATTATCATATGAACACCTGTCCATCAACCCTTTAACACCTAATCTTAACATGTAATTTATATAACTAAACTTTATAACCTTAGGCCTAATATAATACCTAACCAACACAATCATAAATATAAAACCTCACCACTATATCTCTAGAAAGGTTCAGAAGAGGTCCACCCTTTAGGAAAATGTGGATGAGAGGAAGGGAGAGGGGTCATTAAGGTGAATCACTCATCACAATGATGATGCCCTATAGAAGTCCAGGTCTCTAAGTTTTGATACGTTATGTTGAGGAAACCTATGAGGTAAGAGTGGGTCTAAGGGGAATATAGAGGTACATCACCCAATGCTTGTGTCAGAGGGAGTGACTTGATGGTTTTTTATGTTGACCTAGTTTCAAGAGGAAAAGTAATTTTGGTAGGTTGAGGAAGGATATATTGTCTTAAAGAAGTGTTGAGTTGAGATGCATCATCTTGTTTAAGAGAAGTGCATTTTCAAGTCGTAGTAACTTGGACCAAGGGAGATCATGAGCCTTGTTGGGAAGAATAATATTTCTTCTATCAAAGGACTTGACATTCATTCAAGTTGTGAGTGTTGAGATTATGATAACTGCACCATTTTTTTGATTTAGGGAAAATGTTAACATCCATGTTTATGTGATTAGTTCTAGGAGAACTTATATGAGGAAGGGGAGACCTATTTGTCTTACACTGTTTGGGTGGAGGCACATTAGGTGCTAAAGGAGAAAGGATTTGAGGTAAGGTTCGAGGTCTGGCATGGGGAACACATTGAGGAGGGAAGGATTTCCTAAGAGATTCTTTAAGTTTTACAAATTATCTAAGGATTTACTCTTCAAGTTGTCACATGTAGGCCATGCGTTCATCACACATCCTACATGAGGTGGAAGGTTGCATGTTTAATTGTTTTGAAGAAGAGGGTGTATTTGTATGATACCCTTGGCTAGGGGTAGAAGGGATATGTGGCATGTTGGAAGGAAGTGGTGAGTATCCTCCATGTTTAACTTGGATAATGTAGTAATAAGGGGAAGGATCCCTATGTTATAAGGCTGGGTAGGAATTGTAGTAATAAGGGGAAGGGTCCCTATGTTATGCGAGGTCGGTGCAAGATGACATATGTGGTGGTTTAATTGGAAGTTCCATGACATTTCAATAGAGTTCCAACAAAGATTCTACAAATGGAAAAAATGACATTTGAGAATGAGATGCCCATTATGAACATTGTTGCAAACATGGATGATCTCAAATATTATGTGGTTGGGACATCATACATACTTGATTCTTGAAACCCTCCCATATCGTCAAGGTATGTGTCTAGTCTAACCATGTTGAATTTCAATGCATACATGCACAGTTTGAATAAATTTCAATGTTGGCCCCATTCAGTGCTCACTATGTGGGGTCGGTGCAAGATTACATTTGTGGTGGGTTAATTGAAGCTTCTGTGACATCAAATCGACTTGGTAATCCTAGGATTTGATCCTCTTTCCATTGATGTTGCCACCATTGCTATGTCAGTATTATGACACCTGACCATATCTATTGCGACATCTTGGAATGTCACTCCCATAGCTAGCACGTCGGAGTTGATCCTCTTACCATCAGTGTTGCCACCATTTCCTACGTCGGTCATACGATGCCTGGATACGTTGCTCCCAATGAAAACATGTCAGAGATGATCCTCTTACTATCCATGGATAGACATTCCCCTTACGTAAATATTATGATGTCTAGGAACGTCTCTCCCATAGAACACACATAGTGGAGACCGACGAAATGGGACGTAAAAATTCGAATGTCTATGACCTCGTTGTAGTGACGGCTATATGGGGTTTGGACAATAAAATCTGAGATGACACGTGTTTGCATGAAGTGACATAATAGAGATGATAGCTATGGCATCAGAAAAGTGACGTCATGTGAAATGACATTTGAGGGGGCCTATTTTTTTTCATTCTCCAGACAATATAAAGTGGCAATTGTGTCAAACACGTCGTCATAATTTGACCCAAATGTACTAGTGCATGCAGTTAGTTGAAAATATTTTCAACTATTTCCTCACTCCAATAGTCTCCTATATTGGAAAACTTAGGTTTCTCTTTTGTACCAATGTTCACTTTGTGCATTCTTAGGGGCTTTGCATATATGGTTGACTCAAGCTCTGGTCCATCTACTACATGCTCCCCTTCATTCTCTGATATCTACAAATTTCTTGGATCTTCCTTGTCTTTGGCTTCTTTTGTGACATTATATCAATGCAAGACCTATTCAACTGTCGTAGTGACTCTAGGTGTACCATACAAAGGTATTGATCCCAACAAGTCCTCTGATGAAAAAATATTATTCTTGATAAGTTGCAAGGTTGATTCAATCAAAGGATTATTATTTTCAAAATTGAATGTTACCTTGAAGTTCTTGGTCAACTCCTCCCATTTTTTTTTCCCTCTACGCACTTCTAGATCGATGTACCAATTCTTGGGAATTGTGTCTAGAGTATGCAAAAATAAGTGATTCCATTCTTGTATTGGTATCGATCTCCATTGAAAAATACACTTTGTAACATGATCTATTGGACAACTTAATCCACTATACTTCGACATGATATTTTCATTCTCTGTCCCAAATCTTACTTGTAATAACCTTTTGCATGGTTTCCAATCTCGTATGTCATCTTAGTGTGCAATCCACCATCTTGTTGAAGTCACTTTCAGTGTGACATCTAAGGAAAATAGTCTCTATTGATATGGAATATGCATTTCAAACTCATTGATAAAATATTATATAGGTGTTAGTCCACTATACCTTGGAGGTTCCACTATTTCGGTCCCAGTCTATCTCGATGTGCAGGTAATTCAAGCACACTTCCCTGTCGATACTTCATGCAGTCTTTGATGAAAATTCTTCAGAGCACCTACTGATTCTAACGCACATGAGCTAATACTCCTCCAACTAAGTACACATTTGTCTGTAGGATTCACATAATCATCCATTCGTGCAATCATATTATATAGATTATCAAGATCTTTTCTATTTGCTAGTTCTACATACCTTTTTCCTTTAGTGAGGTATAATGGTGATGTGACCTTCAAGTCTTCTACTTCAAATACTGTTTGTCTCTTCTTTAGGTCAATGATTTTTTTATTATCAAATTCCCAATCAAGTCCTAACAATTCTAGATATGGTGAACTACCATCTACTTTGTCAATCACTTTGAAGTCTACTACACTGTGCACTCCATCAATATCGACATTTACTCCTATTAACCTTCTGAATGGGATGATATTATGTTGGTTCACTAATATCACTTGGATAGGAGACCAAATTATCTTTGGTTGGCCCATCATCTCCCAAGTATATCTTGGTATAACATTTACCTCGAACCCTAGATCCATAATTATATTTTCCATTTTGTAAGCTCATATCTGCGCACTGATTTGAAATTCCCTATTTGTTCGCTTCTTACTATGCACCTGATTAACTTCTTTATGTACTACATGTTTCTATTTTTCTTGGGCACAATGGTCAATCATTCTGCACAGACTAATCAATGCAGATTTATCCTTCATTAAATCTAAGAAACTTCTTAAAAAGATCTTCAAAGTAGTTACCTTATCATTTCATTTCTCAGAATGATCATAGACTATAGGCATATCATATACTAGTGGTCTATCATACAATGGTGGCACGATCAAAGTTGATTCTATCCCTTCTACTCCCATCAATTATTTTCTTGCTTGTTGGTAAGTATCTTTCTCTTTCTTTGAATCAAACAATGGTAATGGCTTTGTTTCTTTCCTTACCCACTGGTGAATACTATTCCCTTGTTTTGTCATATCCGCTCTGTTTCTCATTCCTCCATGCGTAACTATTTCTATTCTAGACTAATCATCGTGGTCCTTGGTCTCTATCATCTATATTTTCTAGTTCTAGTTATGGTTTTGGTTCCCTCTTGTCTACCATTTTGCTATCAGTTGATGAAAATATTATGTTGCATGGTATAATGCTTTGTAGTACGTGCATATCGTGCAAGGATTCGAGAAGTCTATCACCAAATGTCTCAGTTGATTGAAATTATAACAAATGATTGGTCCTCTTCCTCCTCTACCAAATCCTCCTCGTCCTTGACCTCTATCGAATCCTCCTTTTCCACCCTGATTGAATCCTCTTAGAGTATTATACTGTGGAACACCTCCTTCTTCTCTGGCATTTTCTTCCTTGATTTTGTAAGAATCTGCAGTGTTCTCTCTCATTAAGTTGAATGTGTGGCAATCCTTCTCATCATGTCCTACAAACTTGAAAAAATTATAGAACAAATTCTGAGGTGTACTCTGGTACTTCTGCAATAATGGACAAGCAGTCAGATGATGTCCCCATGTTTTTAATATTTCACAATAACCCACTCCTCCTGTCAATGGGTTTGGTTCCCCTATAGCCATATATTGCGCAAATGTTGGGAATTCGTCTTTACGATGGAATTTTGTCTTACATGTAATACACCAAACTTGTTCATGATTTTCCTTTCCTTTTGTCAGTTCTTAAAATTGAATCATTAGCATATCCATTTGTGACTGAACCTATGTCATCCTTGCACCATCTCCTACAAGGGATTCTTCTAACTTCATCACAATTTCTAATGCTTTTGGTTGGGACGTGACCTTATGATATGTCAGAGGACAATGAATGTATGGACACAAACCTGCAATAAACCATTCTCTATGTTGATCATCAAGAATCTGGAATGTTAATCTACCCATCACATCTTTAAACCTCTGATCATAATCCCAAACTACCTCGATCTATATTTGCTTAATTTCTTTCATATCTGTGATGTATTGTGACTCAAATTTCGGATTTTGAAATTCATTTAATAAAGCTTGTCCAATTTCTACAAATTTCCTTGATTGTCATGCTAGTGTAGTAGTCTAATATTTCATGTACCATAATAGTGTGTGACCTTTGAACTTCATTTCTAACTGCAAAATATTCGTTGCCTCATCCTGGAAATTCTTCACAGTCCACATCATCTCACATACAAATAGATGTTGTTCTATGTTTTTCGACCCTACTCCCTATAATTCAAGCATTCTTAATGTATTATCTATTCCTTCCATTGTATTTTGCATAGTACTTACCATCGGTGATGTTGTCTAACTCTGGTTCACTGCGCTACTTCCACAATTTTGACTATTGTTTTGAATTCCTCCGCTAACTACAATTTCTCTTGACAAAGTTCTCGTTTCTTCTTCAGATCTCAGTGACACACATAGGGTCGTGGGTTAAACACAGATTCCAATCTAAGATGGACATCCTTCTTCTGATAGTCTACATTGAGGATCATTTTCCTTCTCTTTCGTTTCTTTGTACGGTGTGATCTAGAGCACTATGCAGGGGTCTCTTTTCTCAAACACTTTGTGTTTTTCTTCTCTCTCAACCAAAATATCCTTCTTACTATACCTAAACCTTTTCCCACAACGCAATACTCCAATATCATTGTCTAACTCACTATATTCCTCTCTTGGCATCCTCATTCCATCCATTCCTTATTCATCCTTTTCATATATTTCCACTCTCATACCATCCTATGGTCATCCCCCAGTCCCCCTATGTGCACGAAGACTCCTAGAAATCATATTCCATTTTCATAATGTTGTTTTCTCACAATAGCATCTTTATCCAAGTAGACAATGCGTTCATAAATCTTCCACACGGACCCTTGAAGAATTCCCTCTCTGTGACATTATAATACTGGGTAAAATCTATTGCAAACTCTATAATGTAACCCCCCAGTATACTATTCAACCAAAAATCAACTACATGAGAAACTTTATTACTTACTGTATTTAACTATCTGATCAATTCAAGAGTCTAATTCCTTGGAGCCTCAACTAAGAATCTTCCAACATTCTCCACTATCCTTTCTAACCATTTAGACAAAACTATCGGAAACTCACCAAAAAAGATTTCATGAAGATCTATAAACACATACCTTTGCAACCATTTTTCATCGTTGAGTTATGGGTTCCTATTCTATTCGCTAGAAAATTATCATTCCTTCTTCCTTAACCAGTATGTTATATCTTCCTTATTTTTCCTCTAAAACATTCCCCTCAGTTATAGATATGGATCCCGACAACGAAACCATTTGTCGACGCACAGTGGGAAGACCCAAGGTTAATCATTAATAAACCAACAAAAACCTTAGACACCAGCCCTTTCAGCATCACCTGCAAGCAAGTGAAGTCTCACTAGAGGAATCTAGAGGGGCTGTAGGAACCAAGTTTCTGCAATGATGAGGGCAAGTGAGGCATTCAACATAACCATCCTATGCATTATCCACTCATCTACTGTGTACGCAGTTTTTGTTACTTAAACTTTAATTATCATTCAATATACCATGCGCTCAAAATTACTCCACTTAACATTCATTCATTCATCATTAACAGCATATAACAATGACATATTCAAAATACTAGACCTTTGTCTACATTGCGCAGTAACAGTAAACATCATATGCATCATAACACACAAAAACAACACATCAAGACACAAGGTTTTAACGTGGTTCACCCCAAACTGGGATAAGTCCACAACAATTGGATTCTTATTTTATTCATTAGCAATCTCCTTATAGCTACATACTGCGCTTACAATGATATATATCATTTGACATTACCCAAACCTTCCTCGGACATTTTGTTGCAGTGCGAACCTAACTCCGAAAAATCTTAGTCATCACTCAAAACACCCAAACATTTGTCCAATTCTTCATTCTTGCATACTTGACTCCTCATTTATGAATTATTATTCACTTATAAAACTCACACTTCTATCCAAAAACCCATTACAATTTATAGTTTTATAATAGGGCTAAGCTCGTTACAATGTGGACAAAATGACCCAAAATCTTAACTATTTTCCTCCTTTTGTGCATTGATTCTTGAACATGCTCCAACTTCTTTGTACGCACGTTGCTCCTTAGCCAAAATTTCACTCGCTACATTCATGTGAGATTCCCAAGACTTATCCAAAATATCATGGTCTAACAAGGGTCTTAGCTCTTATTTAAACCACCATCACAAATGTTAGAGGCTTTGTCTATCCAAGTGGATAGACAACATTACACTTGACCAAAAACAACTCAACTTATCCATTCTCTGGACTCATGCATCCCTATAGAAATATTCAACCATTTTCATCCATTCATATTCAGGTATTATCATTAATTCTCCAAACGACGATGATGTTACTCGCTTCAACGATCGAGATCTCATCAGGATCACTCCCGACAGATCGATGATCATTGTTTTTTCTCGAGGTGTCCTCCATCATCATCGTCAGTCTTCTCATAATCCTTAGCACTTGGTTGTTTTCAATGATGATTCATTTCCTTGCAAAGGGATAGGATCTACTTTCCATGCCAATTCAACAGTTGTAGATCCTCCCAACTCAAACACAGAGTCTTGTTCAGGAAGACTGTCTGATCTTGGACTTAACTGATTTCATGAAAATCTTCCAAGTATTTTCAAAATGGTATTACTGGGCCTCTAAAGACTTTCACCTTACCCTGAAACCACTAAGTAAATTATTTATTCACCACTTAGGTGGATATTTTCATCCTATGAACTGTCCATGCCAAGACAAACAAATTCCTCGATAGAATTAAGACTTTTTGAACCACCCAAAGGCCTCTCTTGGGAACTAAGACATTCCAACATTGATCGTAGGGCACTTCTACCTATTCCTCCTTGAAATATTATTCATTCTTAGTTTATAAGAATGTTTTATTTTCAAAGGCATCATACTACAACAACTATCATATTGCACACACAGGAGACACAAACATATCGATACATTCATCGGAGGGAATTGTTGTTATAGGTCCTTTAGTCATTTAAGATAAAATGCAAGGTCCTCCAGTTCATATATGCAATACACATGAAATTTCATATAAGTACAAAGGCCTCCCGATGGAACAACACCAAGCCCATAAATCAGGCACACAAGTCCACTAATATGATTACATACATTCTAGCCGTATATTCCAATTCAATACATGAAGTGTAGAGATACTTATCTTTTACAAGTTATTTCCATCCAACTGATTGTGGGTGATCTCCTTTCCACCAAACCATATTTTCTTCATGCTTCGTAACTTCGACAGTAGACCACCCCCATGCTAGGCCATGATACCACAAAGGAATGTCTCTAGGTTTGCAGTGATATTGGTACATGAGGGTCACTCTCCTTCACATGCTATTGGTCAGGATTTACTCCCACCCAACTAACCTAAGCCTCTTCGAGGTTTATAAAATTCCCTCCCATCATCAATCTCATGGAATCTTCAAATTAGGTTGTGATATTGGATTTTCAGGCCATCATGTACAACCATGCCTCCAACATTTTGCTATTGCTTCTTCTCTCACAACCTTCCTCTTCCTAACAGTATTTTTCTTTCTACTAGTCTTTTTCTTATACTTGAAACTCGGAGATCGTATATTCCCAAGATCCAAAATCCCTCTCTAGCTCTTCCTCATGCATTTTATTTCACGCCCTCTTATCGTCTCTTTGATCAGGGGATCAAATTTTGCTCAAAAATTCAAAGTGCTCGGAATCACTTCAAATCAAACGAGAGCATATGCCTCGTCGTTGCAAACCCAACGCAACTTGTTTCGTCTCAAACGGACGTCGGGAGCGAGATATATTGCGATCTGTTTGAATTGTCAAACAGGCAAAAAAAGGACGTTGATTGTATGTTTGTACGTTGACGTGGAAGTATCTGGTTGGTAGTTGAGGGTGAATGGTATTCTGACACGTGGCATCATTTGGACAAGTGTTTGGGTGCCACGTGGCCCAGTCATGGGCTGCCACGTGGCACCCCGGTATTGGTTGTTGGTTTGTTAATCAAAATTTTATGGAGTCCGTGGGGGTCGAACCCCGGACCTCCCCTATGGCTATACGGTTTGGTAGAGTGTGGGCTACCACTAGCCCACACGATATTTCTTGTTATGTATACGGACTTTTAACTATTTAAGTTTATGTTGTGTAATAATTGGCGCGGGGTCCGGGCCGGGGCTTAGCCCCGACCCGCGGTCATATTGTTTATTACATGTAACCATACCATATTGTGCGGGGTTTTAAATATGTGGTCCGTGGTCCTTTGTGTTACGCCATGTGACCACAACCAGGATCGCGGGGGAAGTTGATATGGTTGGTACGGTTGCAAACGGTTAGCCCTTTTTCTTATTGCGCCGGTCGTATGGACCCTCATGTGCCCGAGTGCTAGGCGGTTAGGGGCTCGCACGCCCATAACCATCCTACAGTTCACACCATTGGCGCGGTTGCGCCCGGTGCCAGATTTTTGCGCTTAAATAAGTGTGTGTGCTAGGTTCATGAAACAAGGGTGCGATTTGTAGATGCAGAGACAACAAGCTTGAAGGAGGGACTTCCAAGAAGCATAACTTCTTGATTTTTTGGCCAAACGAGGTGCCGAAAAAGCCCAGCTAGGGGTTTTTGGATGCTTTGAAGCCATTGGAGTAGTCTGTTGGTCAATTTGAGCATTGTAAAGAATTTTTTTGAGCACTTTGAGTAATTAATAATAATGATCCATTGGAAGCTGGACCAGGAGATGTAGCCCAAGAGAGGGGTGAACTCCTTTATCAATTGTTGTGTTTATGTGTTTATGTTCATTGATTATGTTGTTGTTTATTTGTATCTTGAATGAGTAATCCTTTAATTAATGTGTTGCAAATTTGATCCATTTTCTTTTAACACATAAACTTTACTTGCAAATATTTTCAAGATTTCAAGTCTTCTTCATTTTTAGATCAAGTTGGTATCGGAGCACTGGTTTTTGAAGACTTGATTGTTTGCAAGTGTTTTGTTTCTGATGCTCACAAGGTTGAAACTCATAAGAGGAGAAGGTCAACTTGTGGAGCCAAGTTCACATCCTTCAAGGAGGAAGCATATACAATCACCGCAAGTTTCAAGGAGGCATTCACCAAGTATGGCTCGTGAAGAAAGTCATGAACGTGTTCCTGCAGAAGATGAAGATCTCAAAAAGGTTGTCATGGAGATGAGAGAGATGATGAAGATCTTGATGGAAAGGAATGCATTGTTGCAAGGTGAAGGCTCCAACCCTTGAAAGCATAAGGGAAGCAGTGATGACAAAACTCCAAATGGAAATGGAGGGAATGGTGCTTCTCCACCACCCTCTCCTCCATCTTCTTCTTCTTCTTCTACCAATTCAAGACCTCTTCTGAATTCTCCAAAGGGACATGGTAAAACTCCTTCGCAAATTCCTTCATTAAA
>ML796018.1:292021-322322 GCA_009831015.1 Picea engelmannii | reverse complement strand
CCTTTAGATTTTATCTTTGGGAAGGATATTGCTATCGATGGTCAATATGACATTGATAGGGCAGAAAAGTTCATTGAACAAATTCAGTCGATACATCAAGTGGTGCAAGAGCAGTTGGAAAAGAGTCAGGCCAAGTATAAGACAAGACATGGACCCTCATGTGCCTGAGTGTTAGGCGGTTAGGGGCTGGCGCGCCCATAACTGTCCTACAATTCGCACCGTTGGCGCGGTTGCACCTGGTGCCATGTTTTTTCGCTTAAATAAGCATGTGTGCTAGGTTCATGAAACAAGGGTGTGATTTGTAGATGCAGAGACAACAAGCTTGAAGGAGGGACTTCCAAGAAGCATAACTTCTTCGTTTTTTGGCCAAACGAGGTGCCGAAAAAGCCCAGCTAGGGGTTTTTGGACGCTCTGAAGCCATTGGAGCAGTCTGTTGGTCAATTTGAGCATTGTAAGGCATGTTTTTGAGCACTTTGAGCAATTAATAATAATGATCCATTGGAAGCTGGACCGGGAGATGTAGCCCAAGAGAGGGGTGAACTCCTTTATCAATTGTTGTGTTTATGTGCTTATGTTCATTGATTATGTTGTTGTTTATTTGTATCTTGAATGAGTAATCCTGTAATTAATGTGTTGCAAAGTTGATCCATTTTCTTTTAACACATAAACTTTACTTGCAAATATTTTCAAGATTTCAAGTCTTCTTCATTTTTAGATCACTCTTGCATGCAAACACCCCCTAGAAGGTTCTTGATGTGTCCCCTCATTTCTTTTGTCAGAAGGAACCCATGGATTCAATCTGGGGTTGCGGGAAATGGTACTATGTACTACTTCTAGCTGAAATTTTTTCATTGCTTAGCCAGATATTCCATACTTCTATTCATTTAGAGGGGTTTTTTGTTCAACTATCATCCCCCTCTCATTAATTGATTTGTCTTGAAACCAAAAAGGGGCAATAATTTATTATTTCGAGATCAAATATCTCAGCAAGGATATTTGTTTCATCTTAGTATAATGAATAAATAGAAAACCAAGCATAATATGTGCAGTTCGATCAACCAGACATCCACCCGTCGTACCAGTGCCCCCATACCATTGCCTCTGTACAGTTGTCATATTTTTGCACGTACATAGTTGAAGACTATAGAGTTTTCAATTTATGTTGCAATCCATGCAATTTTCAGCCATACATTTACATATTGCAATATGTACAGTCAATATGTCATATGTATTGTACATGTAACATGTTCATACAACAAATTAAAAAGCATATAGAATTTATAGAAAACATGCAAATAATTTTAACAAGTTATGGGCCCACACCACCTTCGGGACGGTCTAACGCCTAGAAGTTAAAGTGGCAATTCTTTGTTAAGCTCATTATGGCACTAGTTGTAGCTACAACTAGGATTTTTGATCTTGCAGTTGCAGGAAACCCTAATCCAACTCTTTGGGCATATTAAGTGAATCATTGGACCTAATTCTTAGACATTCTAGTGCACCTTAGCCTAGTGCACCTCTTGGAACCTTCATCTAGCAAAAACGTCAAGTTTGATTTTATGGTCAAATTCAAAGTTAAAAGTTGACTGTCAAAGTCAAAGTCAAAGGTTGACTTTTGGTCAAAATTGATTTTGTCGTCAAAGTTGAGATTTCAGAGTTTCTAGCTTGTTCTAATCATTGAACCTTTTTTATTCAGTTTCTAACCTATTCTTGTTAAGATGGTGTCTAGTTTCATATGAAGACAAACTAAATAATGCTGCAAATTTTAAAGCTATGCACTTGTATATGATTTTCAAGTTATATCATCTAGAAAAGAATGAGTGTGTTCGTAGGGAATGTACAAAGAGAATTTGCCCAATAAATGATCTTGGATTCATTACATTCAAAGGAACAAGCAGTTGAGGCTCCAGGTTCCAGGTTTGATTGATCAAATTGTTAAGTTTCAATTTGCACAATTCAAGTTTGATAGTTTCTATAGTACAAGTAAATACTATAGTTGAGACAACAATCTTTGAAAGGTTCTATTACTGCTAGGAATACTTGGTTGTATGTAAGTACTATTGACATAGATATTTATTGCACTTGTTTGCAAAATGAACTAACATCTCCTCTAGGAGATATTTCTTGTTCATAGGAAGGTAACCTTGGTAATTCTATGATCCTTGTTACCATAAATATATTCTTATGAAAATGATATTGGAAATACTTTTTCTCTTGTTTTTCTTGTTCCAAGGAGGTTATAGATGATAGCTCTGAGAAGGATCTATAGTGACAATTGCAAACATGGAGCAGATGACTCCATTGAGACGTTTTCTCCAATTGTAAGATGTACCTCTATTAGAGCCATCATATCTCTTGCAACATTCATGGGTTGGAGTTTACATCATATGGATGTAAAGACCGGTTTTTCTCAATGGAGTAATGAAGGAAGAAGCATAAATAGAGAAACCTCAAGGTTTTGAGGTACACCTTAGAGAAACCCATCTATGCATATTGAAGAAGGCCTTGTATGGACTCAATCAAGCTCCAAGATCTTGGTATGCACGGATTGACAGTTACTTGATGAGACTTGGATTTTCCAAGAGTTATGCTAATACAAACCTTTATTACAAGGTTGTGAATGATACACCCATAATCCTGCTACTTTGATGATTTGTTTCTGACAGGTGTAGAGCCTCTCATTATTCAGTATAAGAAGGAGCTAGCCTATGAATTCGATATGAAGGATCTTGGTCTCATGCATTATTATTTGGGACTAGAAGTATGGTAGAAGCATGGTGAAATATTCCTAGGGTAATAGAAGTATGTTGTAAATATTCTTCAGAAGTTTGGGATTGCAAATCCATGGAAACTCCCATGGTGAAAGATCTGAGGAAATTGAGAGACTCTAATTATGATCCAATAGACGTGTCCTTGTACTGGCAGTTGATTGGCTCATTGATGTATTTCATGAATACTATTCCAGACATTTTCTTTGTTGTGAACACGTTGAGCTAGTTCCAGGTGGAACCTAGACATGAGCATTGGATAGCTTCAAATCATATTTTGAGATATCTTCGTGGGATGCTAAACTATGGTTTGAGACGTGCCTCAAATAGTGATGTAAAATTGCATGGATTTACTGATTCATATTGGGTAGGGAGTGTAGATGACATAAAGAGTACTTATGGTATATGTTTCAGTTGGGATCTACTATGATATCATGGGCTAGTAGGAAACATAAGTCTATTGCACTCAGCACTGCAGAAGAAGAGTATTGCAGCTCGTGATGTTTGTACGAAAACAGTATGGCTTTGTAAGTTGGTTTATGGACTATCTGATCAGGTTTTGGATTTGACTGTAATATATTGTGATAATCAGAGATGTGTGAATCTTTCAGATAACCTTGTGTTCCATAATAGGTCGAATCACATTGAGATCAAGTACTATTTTGTCCGTGATAAATTCCAGAAGGGAGAAGTGATTCGCCAGTACATCTCCACTAATGAGAAGATAGTTGATATTTTGACAAAGCATTTGTCCAAGATAAAGTTTTCATACTTGAGGGACAAGTTGGGAATCGTGGAGATTTCTCCCTTGGTTGAAAGGGAGGAGATGAATTCCTCGGTTGGGAGGGAGTGTTTATATATGGCATCATGGATAGTCAGCGTGTTGGTGGATAGACATTCTCCCTATAAAGAATGGTCCAGGTTGACAGATTGTTGATGTGTATCATGCTAGTATAGCTTAGATATGATGCTTCAGCATCATGCTAGTACAACTTAGATATGATACAGATGTCTTGAGATACATCGTTCTAGTACAGCTTATATATGATGCATTTGCATTACGCTAGTACATCTTAGAGACGATGCTTATGAMTGAGTTGCATCATGCTAGTACAACTTACATATGATGCAAAGCATCATGCTAGTACAACTTACATATGATCATACAACTTAGAGATGATGCAGATGACTCGCATCATGATAGATATGATCATGTTAGTACAACTTAGATATGATGCAGAGCATCATGCTAATACAACTTAGATGTGATCATATAGCTTAGAGATGATCATGCAAAGGAATTGATCTACATCATGCCAATACAACTTAGATATGATGCATTCGCATCCAGATAGTATGGATTAGAGATGATGTAGACAATACTCCACATCATGCCAGTAAATCTTAGATATGATGAATTTGCATCATGCTAGTACGGCTTAGAGACGATACAGTGGAGAGGATGGTTCTTGTAGTCATTGTGGGACATTCAACATCTATTGGAACAACTATTCTTATAGGATGTATTTCCAGATTAGAAGAATGGTCCTTGTATCAATCTATTGAGTGAGTGACTTATGTGAGACACTATGTTGAGTGTGCTAAGTCTAGCACATGACTTATTTGGCATCATGCCCAATTAATCAGATGGAGTATGGCCTCAGGAGATTATGCAGACAGTGATATGATTTGATGCCAGGAGATTGTGGTATTGCATGGTGATAGCTTGTCTAGCTATTAGTTTATTGCAGTGGATATTGTGTGTCTTTGGACAGTAGCTATGTAATAGTGTTGTGGATGTGTTCCATTGGTAGTGATTGTATGTCACTAGTTAGTAGTTGTGTGCTACTAGGAGTGGTTTTGTACCACTGGATAGTAGTTGTGTACTACTATAGATTGACATTGTTGTGATCTATTGGATGGAATTTGTAGTAACTGTGTACTACTACTAGATTTCCATGGATATTACCAGTAGTTTTGAAGGTGTTTCCTAGGTTGTTGTTCCAACAAGTAGTGTTGAGGTGATTGCCAGCTAGATGGATGATGATGATGATGCTCATGACTTGATCTACATGATTATGAGATAATCTGTGTGGCTATGATGATGTTACATGTACGATGGTCTGCTAGATTATGTGATCCTTGTCCATACCATGTGAAATGGATGGATGTGTTTGAGACCATTACAGTTAATACCTCCCTAGCTAGGAGGGAGTGTTGATATTATGGTAGTTGTGGGAGGTATTAACCTCCATGTGTAACCTTTGGCTAGAATAGAATATTTTGGAAGCAAGAGAAACCATAAACAGATGTGTAAAAATCATAGAAGACAATTTCGCTCAGTAGAAGAATTAATATTAAAGTATTATCCTCTAAAAGGACAAGTCGTCCTAGACAGGTGACAAGAACCAATATAAATAATAGATTATCTAGCTCATTTGTACTCACCTCACTCACTTTCTCAAGTATGGCGCAAGTTTGGAGCTGCAGCTGCAAGGATGGAAGGTGGATCTTCTGGGGTGGTTCTTGGTCTCTCTCTCTAGCTCTATCTAGCCTAAGATATGTGCCCTACCTCTTAGTATCTCTTGGTGGTATTATTGGTGACATTCTCGATGGGATTCTAATATTCTTGGTGGTATTCTTGGTAACTGCAACTACAACTGTAAATGTTGCAGCTAAGTATTGTTCTTGTTCTAAGACTTTGGGAATTTTTGTTTGGTGAGCTATATTTGGAGAAAGATGCGCTCTCTTGGTTATATATTGTTCTTAGTGCTTATTCCGGAATCATTCTACCTAGCAAAGTTTATGGTGCTCAGGGGTGGTTGTGTGCCTATGATTGAGTGACAATAGTGATATTGTATATGGTAAAATGATCACATCGAATATTTTAACACGTACACTATCACTTATATACCCTACACAAATTAGCAACACCACCAAGAATTAACGACAATAAAATAATAAGCGTTCGTACAATTAATTAAAAATATTACAGGTTTATTGTAGAACCATATGGACACCACAGTCATACTTTGTACAAGTCATTTCCCTGTATATGTTTGTCATACATCCATTGTTTTTTCGTCCATTGTATAGCTGCAATCCTCCTATCCCTCGTGCAACCATCGTTTGTTCGTCCATTGTATAGTCATCGACTGCCTTTCCGTCATACGCATCCTTTTCCCATTCACCATTTTCCATACAACTTTGAATTTCACCATCCATACATAGTCGTACAATCAAGTGTCGCAAGCATTCCTACCTACAAACGTGATCATTCAAAATTATCCAATGAAAAAAATTATATTTCAAAAGAGATTGAGATTAGAATTAAATTCCAAAAGTCTCATTTTGTGTGTTTTAATCGTGGAAAAGTACAAAGGAAAAAGTTCATATATATTATTAATTTGAGTACGAAAAGGTACAAAGGAAAAGTTAACTTCTAAAAATGTTATATAAGTGTGGAAAAGGAAAAGTTCATAAATATGTTATTATTAATTAGCAGAATAAAAAATTAAAAAAGGGGTTATTTAATCTTAATTCAAAGTTTATAAAAAAGAGTTATAAAAAAAATTTGGAGTAAGGGGAAAATCATGTTATAAAAAATCTTTATCGACATCCAAATAATAAAAGCATATATTTTAAATACTTAAAGTATCAATATTACACAGGTTGGGAACGACTATCTTATCGTTCAAAAAATATTGATACTAATGCAATTAAATCTCATGATAACACTTCATCGTGGAAGTGCAACATTTCGCAAAAAATTGAATTAGGATGGTATGACCCTTTCATGATTCGATAGTTCTACTCAACTCTTCGTCACTCATATCGTCTCGTATCATAAATCCTGACAACGTCAAAAAAATAGAATCATGTGAAGACATTTCTAATGAGAACAAGGACATAAGCCTCTTCATAAATATGCTTTGAGGACAAAGCTAAAGGGGAAGGCAATGTAACAAACATAAATATATATAAAATATATAAATAAATAAATATTAACAATAATTGATAATTAATATATAATAGAGATGCCTTCCTAATGAAAGGTCACATCTCTTAGCGAAAGGGAAACCCTGCGTGGGTATATATAGGGCCCTCATTCTCATTGCAATCATTCATCATTTCTTACTCAATTATTTATTATTTGTCCTATACAGATTTTAACATATTGTCATTTTTACATTGGATATTTACATAAGTGAACCGGGTTGGTTCACCATAAAGATGCACGTGCATATCATAGAAAAAGTACAACACATTCCTCCCACTACCTCCTCATAGCACTTCACCCCAACAGAATTTTCCACTATTAGCATTTGGAATTATTACTCCTCACCATTCCTTTCTCTATTTCTCTCCTCCAAGTTTTTCGTAGTGTCCATGACTTCTAAACTTAGCTTTTTGTCAATGGACATCATATCATCAAAACTCCAAAAGGTATGCCTTCAAGCATTGATTTTTATCTATAGTGAGTAATGAAAATGGAAACATAGGGATGGTACAACACTTGTAGCTAATTGCACCACAGAACTACCATACATTGGCTTCCCATATCATCAAGAAAACCATCCGCTAGGAAGTCTAAGACTGTTGAAGATACTATGTCAGGAAGAAGGACCGGTGCATTTTTTTTCTCTTCTGGTCAAATCTAGTGAGTATATATGTATTTAGTTGTTTTAATATGTTTTTTTGTTGATCAAGAACTGTGAGCTTATCCTCATCTACCAAACAATATATTAAAGGTATATTTTTCTAACCTCTAGTAGGTGTCTTGCAGGCCTCTAGAAGCTCAATGCTAGTGTGTTTGAAGGTTGTTTTAAATATTTTTTCTTTGAATAGATGTAATTGTAATGTGTCCAACTCTCTTAATCCTAAATTTTGATTCCTTTTTTTACACACTCTCCCCTATTTTCTTTTGATTTATATAATATTATTCTAGTGAGGTCGTAGTAGACTATTTCTCCACCATTTACATTGATTTACCCCCCTTCGCATCAAATGTGCTCATAGAAACTACTATTAGTAGTTGTACTTGAAGAATAAAAGAGTGGGGACCACTCAATTTTAGCCCACAGAAATTCCCATTTTATTGTTTTTTGAAGAAGCAAATTCTCTATGATTCATCATTCCTGGAGGAAATCATAGCTTAGTTTATTGGGTAACCACATGCTCTTCCTTGTTGCAATTAACTTGATGGGATTACATTTTTATATTCAACTACATTATTTGGAAAAAAAAAAATATTATTTTTGTTTTTGGGTTGGCATTGATACCCCAAAAGTTCCCAAAGGAAATTTGAGTTGCAAGGGGGGATCTAGCTATTCATTTACTAGTTGTCGGGCTTGTATAGATTTGGAGGATTTCTACAATACATCACTATAGCTTTTATTTATTATCAAGGGGGGTTGATTGATGCAATGATGTGAATGAGGATGAAAAAGGAAGTCATTCTTAAGGCTCCAATGGTGATGAGTGGGAGTGCATCCAAGGATGTGGAAAATTCCATTGATTGGGAGGTGAGGCCTAGAGGAATGTTGGTTCGGAGAAGAGATCCCATTGTAGAGAAGGAATCTACACCATGCCCCAAGATCAATTCAAGTTCACATATGGCTTTTCCTTACATGAATTTTCTATCAGTATGCATGCCACATTTTGGTATGTTCCTATGTTCCTATATTCTTGTTTGAATGATGGATTTCATCACTCCTCCTTATATCACTATAAATGTTGGTTTTTCTTGTGTAAGTATTGAGTTATTATCTACCAGTCCTTGTAAAATTGATCTAGGTGGATATTGGTGGCCATCCACTTGTTCCAAATTCCAACTGGCTCATATTGATATTTTTCAGTTCAGCAAGTTTCTCTATAATGGGGACATTTCTTTGTAATTGTGGGTTTTTCACTTTCAGGGTTGTCATGAAGCCCTACACAACATCCAGGTAGATAATGGTGGCCACCCACCTATTCCAACTGGATTATATTTGAAGTTTTCATATTAGTACATCTATCTATACTTCCAGGTCCGTTTTGGGGCCCTAAACAATGTTTTCTTGACTTGTCACTGTCAAACTGTAGACGGAGTCAGATTTTGACGGCATAATGTGTAGTTATCAAAAAGACCTTTCCAACGGCTATCACACACCTAAAACGGAGATCATATGCAAAAGTTACAATCTTGGGAAGTTGATGTACTAACTTACCCCAACGGGGCCCACATGAATTTTGGTGCTTCATCTCCTAGGGTTAGGTTTTTGGATGTCTAGGGTTTAGGCATTCATGTTTATTATAAAAATGCCTTCAGAGCCTCATTCTACTCATCTTCTTCTGAATGAGCATAGTTGTCACATATATTATCATAGATAAAGATGCCACCATTCTAGTGAGTCTTGCACTTTGTATTTTTTACAGTCTTTGTACATTTCTTTCATTAATAGAAATCATGTATTGTTGCATATCTTTGTTTCTGGAAATATTTATGTGTATTTCATTGTAATATCTTTGCTTTCATTTCGTTCCGAAAATAATACAGATCATTGGTATCAGATCACGTTGATCTTGATCGTTTTTCAGTGCATGTCCCCAACAAGGTCTGAGTATAGCAAGTTGGGTCTTAAGCTTGTCTCTCTTGAGTACAGTCTCTCTCGCACGCCCAAGAAACCCTCCATGGCAGAAGAAAAGAAAAGCGATGGAGCACAAGATTCTATTAACCTGTTGCTTTAGCAAGCTCTCGTGTGAGAGAGGGACAAAATGATGGAGAATTTTTCCCACGTCATTCAATGCCTGTCAATAGAAATAGGCACATATTCATCAAGTGGCCACTTTGGAGGAACCTCTCCCTTCAAGGTACAAGTTAATTTTGATATTCCTGTATTTGAAGGTTAGATAGATGTGAATGCCTTAGAAAAATGATTAAATATGCTAGAAGGTTATTTCTTTGTTAACAATTTTTCCAACGGGGAAAAGATCACCTTCGCACTCCTGAAGGCTCTCCCCCATGTCAAACATTGGTGGGAAAATTATTGGGAGTAAAGTTCCACAGAGAAATCTGGAATATATGGGGTCAATCCCACTTGGAATTTTTTTGTGGATGTGATCAAGGAACAATATTATCTTGTTGATAACTATGAAGACCAATACATGAGATGGACCACATTGCAGCAAGAGAAGAGCCAAACAGTGTTGAAGTTCACAAATAATTTCCATACCTTGTGCCCCAAGTTGGGTATCAAAGACTTTGAGTGGCATTTGGTTCTGAAATACCATGGGGCTCTACATAGGTACATACAAACCCAAATGGATTTCCTAAACATCTCATCATTGGACGCTTCCTATAAATCGAGAATAAATAGACACCATAACAAATGCGAGTTTGGGTCTGCAAATACACACCAACCAAAGCATGATACAGACATCCCTAACCAACATCCTCCCGACAACCAATCCAAGACATGGGAAAACAAGGGTAAAGGAAAGACGAAGAATGACACTGGGAAGTGGTGTGACTTCCACAGAATCCCCTGGAGCAACACCAATGAATGTCTCTCAAAAAAAGCATTGGTGGCTGAGAACAAAGACAAGGATCCAAATCCTGATTCAGAATCTGATCCAGAAAATAATGAAAAAAGACAGATAATCGATGCAAGCCCCACTGCTATTGTCACAACCAAAACAATTCAAACAGAAGAACTAGTAGATCCTGAAGAGGGGGAGTGTCTCTTCCATTCACAAATGTGGGTGAATGTGACCCTATTTCATTTCATTGTTGATAATGGAAACCAGAAGAACCTCATCTCAGTTGAGTTCATCAAACAGTTGGAGTTGTCGACAACACCACACTCATAGCCATACAGCATTAGGTGGCTTCACTAAGGACAAGATCTTTGTGCCAGCCAGCAGTGTCACATGTCCTATGGAATCCATCCCTTCAAGGATGAGGTAGTGTCTAGTGTTTCCCCTCTTGATGTATGTGATGTTGTTTTGGGCCAATCATATATGAGGAAATGTCATGTTGTTTATGATTCTCGGCCCCATAGTGTCATTATTACTCTGGGCGGTCATCTCTATAGGATATTAGATGTAGTTTTGACTACTATTCCACCAAACCAGTTCCGCAAGGTAATCTCTCATACTTCAAAATTAATCCTCTTCATGGTATGTTCAAAGGATGCACAGAAGCCCACTCCAACCATTGCAGCCTCAGCACCTTCTATCCAGCAGAAGAAGATTACATAAGAGAAAGAAGATAGTGTTTCTTCACCTACAATGGTGCCTACATAACTCCCCTTCAATCCCAAAGACAACATGTTGGTGAAACATATTCAACCCCACCAAAAACAGGTTCGTGATAGCCTTCCACGGACCAAGCAGTGCACTCTCCAGCAAGGCACGCAGCTCACCAAGATTCAGATATAGAAAATGCTTCCCCCTCTTCCTTGGGCACTCAACGTAATGGATACCATTGATTCCTAAGGGAGGAGGATTGATCTAGGTGGATATTGGAGGCCACCCACCTATTCCAAATTCCAACTAGCTCATCTTGACAGTTTCCAGTTCAACATGTTTCTTTGTAATGGGGGCATTTCTTTGTAATTGTAGGTTTTGCACTTCTGGGGCTATCATGAATCCTTATATAACATCCGGGTGGATAATGGTGGCTTTCCACATATTCCAACTATATTATTTTGGAATTTTTCATGTCAGTACATCTTTCTGTACTTCCAGGGCCGTTTTGGGGCCCTAAATAGTGTTTTCTTGTCTTTCCATAGTCAAACTATAGATGAAGTCAGATTTTGATGGAACAATGCGTAGTTCTTGAAAATACCTTTCCAATGGGCTATCACACGCCTAAACYGGAGAAGGTATGCAAAAGTTATGACCCTGAGAAGTTGATGTAGTAACTTACCCCAATGGGGCCCAMATGAATTTTGGCGCTTCATCTCCTAGGGTTAAGGTTTTTGGATGTATAGGGTTTTGGAATTCATGTTTATTATAAAATTTCCTTCAGAGACTCATTGCACTCATCTTCTTGCAAATGAGCGTAGTCGTCACATCTCTTCTCATAGATAAAGCTACCACCATTCTAGCGAGTCTTKCACTTTGTATTTTTTACAGTCTATGTACATTTATTTCATTAATATAAATCATGTATTGTTATATCTCTYTGTTTCTATCAATATTTATGTGTATTTCATTGCAATATCTCTGCTTTCATTTCGTTTCGAAAATAATCTAGATCAGTGGTATTAGAGCAGGTTGCTCTTGATCGTTTTTCAGTGCATGTCCCAAACAAGGTTCGAGTATAGAAAGTTGGGTCTCGAACTTGTCTCTCTTGAGGAAAATCGATCTCGCATGCCCAAGAAACCCTCCATGGGGGAAGAAAATAAAAACGGCATAGAAAAATATTCTATTAACTTGTTTCTTGAGAAAGCTCTCATGTGACAGAGGTACAAAATGATGGAGAATTTTTCCCACATCCTTCAACTCTTATCGATTGCAACATGAGCATCTTCTTCAAGTGGCCACTTTGGAGGAACCTCTCCCTTCAAGGTACAAGTTAATTTTGATATTCTCGTATTTGAAGGTCAGATAGATGCAGAAGCCTTAGAAAAATGGTTAAATATGCTAGAAGGTTATTGTAAATGTGTTGAACCTGCATAGAATAGATCTAGCTAGAAAATACCACACACATTTGCAGAGAGAAATTGAGAGAGAAGAAGCAAGAGAGAAAGAATGGAATAATTCTCATTAACCGTAATGAATAATGAATAATTTACATGTGATATATTGTGTATAACTCAACCAATGTGCACTAGAGGAGAAGCCAATGTGCCATAGTGGTGGTATAGAGTGGTCTTGACACACACCAGCAGTTACAACAGTAAACTACCACCTAGTCTAGTCTCTTAGCAGTTATGGGAGTGAACTGCCACCTAGTTGAGTTAACTAGTCTACCAGTCTTCAGTTAGCTGACTGAAATAGAGTGAAGTGAGGAGGAGATTAGGGAATCATGTGTAATGTGCTAGTATGGTGATTATACCAAGGCTAATGTGCATTAGTTGGTGATGATCCCAATGTTGCATGGTGACAAAACCAATGTAGCATCTAGACTCCACTCAATTAGTCAAACTAAAGTGAAAATTGAAGAGAATATTATCCCTAGAGGAATATTATTCCTAAAATATAGGAGACTGGATAATGACTAATAAACAAGGAAAAACCTTAGGAAAAATAAATCCTAGGTGTGTGTGAAGTAACTCCAACACCCCCCCTGAACATCACTATGGTGAAAATAAAGAATGGGTCCCGGCAACGAGGTCATGTTAGGTACCCAAGTACAAAATATACACTGAGATAAAGTGAAGAAAGAGGGGAAACCTCATGGGAAAAAAACCTCCTCAAGGAAAAATGTATGTAAAAATAAGAACTACAATTGCTAGGCAATTGTGTCCTTTATTCCAAGACGATTTCGCAGAGAATGGAACTTATGCTCAGTGAAGGTATTGGTGAAGATGTTTGTCATATGTTCTGCTGAAGGAAAGAACTGTAGGTCGATTATTCCCTTGTGTACTAAGTCTCGGATGTAGTGCATGTGGATATCGATGTGCTTCTTCTGTTTCCTGTGAACTGGATCTTTGCAGAACTTCAGAGTTCTCTAGTTGTCACACCAGATGACGATCAGCCGATGAAACTAAATGCCCAACTCAGTGAGAAAATGTTGTAGCCACATAGCCTGAATGGTTATGTTAAATACCCCTTTGTACTCTACCTTGGCTGAAGAAAGAGAAATAAAAGCATGCTTCTTGCTCGACCAATAGATAGGCTCGGAACCAAGAATGAGTGAGTAACCAGATGTGGAGTTGCGATCAATGTTATCGCCAGCCCAGTCAGAATTAGTGAACCCGATGAGATCTAATGTAGAGTCTGCTGCATAATGAATCCCAAAGGTGATGGTTCCATGTACGTATCGAAGGATGCGCTTTGCAGCCTTCCAATGTAGCTCATGCGGCTCCTACATGAACCTGGAAACTGCGCCAACTGCATAGGAGAGGTATGGATGGAGTGTGTGAGATACAAAAAGATCCTCACTAGTTGTATGTACAGTGTGTTGTCAACTAGTGGAGTGTCCCCGCCATCCTCAATTTTGACTCCTAATAGAAAAGGAGTTGGAGCAGACTTGCATTTTGTCATGTGAAATATCTCAAGGAGATCTTGAGCATACTTGGCCTGAGACATTTTGAGTCCTGATGCATCCTGATTGATCTCAAGTCCAAGGAAGAAGTGTAGAGGACCCATGTCCGTCATCAAAAACTTTTCATGTAGAATCCTCTTGACTGCGGAAATCGTTGAAGTCGAGCAACTGGTGATCAGCAAATCATCAATGTACAGAACTAAGAGTAGAAGTGAATCAACTGTCCTGAGCATGTAGACATTTGGGTATGATTTACAACATACAAATTTCTGTGACAGTAGGTAGGAGTCCATATTGGCATACCATGCCCTCGAATCCTGCTTGAGGCCATAAAGAGACTTCTTCAGTCGATATACCTAATATGAATCCTGCATAAATCTCTGGGGCTGCTCCATATAGATCTCCTCAGACAGATCACCATGAATAAATGCATTCTTCACATCTATCTGATGGAATTCCCATCCATTGGTCGCTGCAATGGAAAGTGGCAAACGTATGGAATCCATCTTCACTACTGGAGTGAAGGTCTCATCATATTCAATGCCATGCACCTATTGAAAGCCTTTGGAAACAAGATTGGATTTGTATCAGCTAATCTATCCATCCTTTGTGCTCTTGGTCATTTAGACCCATCTGCATTTGACAATTTTTCTTCCAGAAAGAAGGGGAACCAGATCCCAAGTCTGGTTCTCGAGGAGGGAGTTGTACTTGTCCTGTATGATGGATTCCCAAAAGGGATTTCCAGCATCCTCGCCATAAGACTGTGGATCTGAAGACTGAACCAAGAAAAGATGCTTGGAGGGAAATGGTTAAATGGCATTGATTGAAATAGGAGGCTCCTCTAAATCAGATTGAGTCCTCCTAGTATCGAATGGATCACCAACAATATCACCTACATCCTCAAGAGTGGTATGGTCCCACTTGGGCCTCTGCTCTGGCTCTGCATCTGCATCTGGATGCACTGACTCTTCATATGACTGCATTGACTCTGTATCTGGATCATCTAAGTCCTTTAAATTAGAACTCTCGTCTGAAGAAGAGTTGGCATGTGCATGCTCATATTCTCAGACAGGTGGAAGAATGAAGGTGTCTACATGCGGTTGTTGAGGTACATGCGAGACACTTTCCTCGAATTAGAAACTTTTCTCAATGATGAGTCAGTCCGAGGAAATATCAATAAGTTTGTATCTCTTCACACCATCAGGGTATCCAACAAAGATACACTCTATTCTCTATGGATCAAGTTCCTTCCTATTTTAAGAGGGAATCTGAGCCCATGCACTTGAATCAAAAATACGAAAGTGGGTCGCTTCCAGTTTGAGGCTGCTCCAAGCCTCGTAGGGGGTCTTATCCTTGAAAAATCTATGGGGAGATATGTTTTGGATGTAGGTTGCACAATTAAGTTCTTTGACCCATAGTCTCTATGGTAGTGACTTTGCATGTAGCATGCAAGATGCCATCTCTTTTAGAGATATGTTTTTCTGCTCAACAACTTTGTTTTGTTGCGTAGTATAGGGAATTGTGTGTTGCAACTGAATCCCTGCCTCATGACAAAGATTTTGAATCTCATCATTGACATACTCTCCTCTGTTATCAATTCAAATGACACTGATTTTCTTTCCTGATTGTGTCTCAACCAGGACTTTGAAATATTTGAGGTGTTGAAAGACCTCAGATTTTTGCCTCAGAAAGTAAATCCATGTGAAGCATGAGAAATCATCAACAAAAATGAGAACAAACATCACTTTGTTGATTGATGGATGCAGAAAAGGGCCCATGAGGTCACTATGGATCAGATCTAAATGAGTGGAAGCTCTTTGAGTCTTTCCTTTGTCGAATTTCTTTTGAGGGTGTTTTCTAAGAACGTGTTCCTCACATATTCCTTTGGAGAAATGGATGTCTAGTAGACCATTAACCAATCTTTGCTTTCTAAGCTCCCTGGTAGAAACCCTGCAATTAGTTTTCATGTCGTAGATGTCCACTGCGTATGATGTGAATATGAATTTCTTTCCAGTGCCTAAATTCGTCATCTGATACACGACGATAAGATTGACGGAAAGTTTGGGAACGTGCAACACATTCTCAAAGCTTTTGTTGGTGAGTTCAATCCTTCCTTTGCTGGTGACCTCGACTAGAGAGTTTTCCCCCATCAGAATAGGAGGACCTTTTCATGCATCCAGTGAAGAATATAATTCTTTTTTAGCATCCATGTGATGTGATGCTCCTGAATCTACGATCCAAGAATCGAGAGAGGATTTAATGGCAATCAAGGCATGGCTAGAATTTCCTTTCTTGGGATTCTGATCTTCTGGCTTCTTCTTCTTGGCACCCTAGAGGATGTGATCTCCAAGGTTATTTTTATGAAGTATTTGATTCATTAGATCTATTTGTTTATGTGTGCATGCAGATTCTGGATGGAATCCTTTATGGAAGTACGTTCATTTCTCCCTTTTTCTTCCTTTTCCACCTTTTGATCTAGAGGCATCGGTGAAGGGTTTTGAGTACCCTTCCTTCTTCGGATTTGCATGAGATTTATTTTTGTATTTATCTTTATATTTCTGATTTTGATGGCTTCCATCTTGCATAGTAAGTGCATGCGCCTTTGGGCCTTTGATTTTTCCCATGGTGATGAGCTTGGTTTTCTCTTTTGTCAGGGATTCGATAAATTCCTCAAGAGAAGGCATATTCCAAGTGTATCCAAAGGTGAATTTGATAGAATGGATTGTGGATACAAACACAGAGATTTCAGGACCAAGTTTGGAAAGAATGGTGAGAACCATTTATTTCTCCTCCTTAGATTTATCAACCCTGCAAGCTTTGAGTTGCGACAGTAAATCCTTGAATTTTGTAAAGAAATATTGGAGATTGTTGAAGTTTTTTGGATCCAATGTGAGAAATTCCACCCGAGCATGTGTCCCGTTATTTCATCATGTTTTCCAAACATCCCTTCCAAGGTAGTTCAGGCTTCATTGAGGGTTTTACAGAAAAATATGTGAAAAAGGAGATCAGGAGAGATGAGACTGCAAATTGTTTCGAATGCTTCATCCATTTGATTTAGATACTTGGATTTTTCTATGGATGATGTCAATTTTGTGTTTGTATTCAAGTTTATCCTGTACAATCCTCTGTTTTGTAGATGCATGATTATTCTCTCATTCCATGCAAAGTAATTGTAAGGTGTAAGAATGAATTCTTTTTGGAATTCCATCTTTGGTACCTGCAAAAACTTTGGTGTAGCTTTTTCTTAGAATTTTGTCGGCTATGATTACCATGTAAATGTGTTGAACCTGCACATAATATATCTAGCTATAATAAACCACACACATTTTCAGAGAGAAATTGAGAGAGAAGAAGCAAGGGAGAAAGAATGGAAGAATTCTCATTAACCATAATGAATAATGAATAATTTACACATGATATACTTTGTATAACTCAACCAATGCACACTGGAGGAGAATCCAATGCACCATAGTGGTGTCCTAGAGTTATCTAGACACACACCAGTAGTTACGGGAGTAAACTACCACCTAGTCTAATCTCTCAAGCAGTTACGGGAGTGAACTGCCACCTAGCTGAGTTAACTAGTCTACCAGTTTTTAGTTAATTGACTGAAATAGAGTGAAGTGAGGAGGAGATCGGGGAATCATGTGTAATTCTCTAGTCTGGTGATGATCCCAATGTTTCATGGTGACAAAACCAATGCATCATATAGACTCCACTCAACTATTCAAACTCAAGTGAAAACTGAAGAGAATATTCTCCCTAGAGGAATATTCTTCCTAAAATATAGGAGATTGGATAATGACTAATAAACAAGGAAAAACCTTAGGAAAAATAAATCCTAGGTGTGTGTGAAGTAACTCCAATAGTTATTTCTTTGTTCACAATTTTTTCGACAGGGAAAAGATCACCTTCGCACTCCTCAAGGCTCTTCCCCATGTCAAACATTGGTGGGAATCTTACTTGGAGCAAAGTTCCACTAAGGAATCTAGAATATATGGGGTCGAGCCCACTTGGGATTTTTTTGTGGATGCGGTCAAAGAAAAATATTACCATGTTGATAACTATGAAGACTAGTAAATGATATGGATGACATTGTGGCAAGAGAAGAGCCAAACAGTATCGGAGTTCATAAATAATTTCCATACCTTGCGCACCAAGATGAGTATCAAAGACTTCGAGTGGCATCTGGTTCTGAAATACCGTGGGGCTCTTCATAGGTACATCCAAACCAAAATGGATTTCCTAAACATCTCATCATTGGGAGATTTGTATCGATATGTTGTCAAAATCGAGCAGAAATTTAGGCACCAACACAAATGGGAGTTCGGGTCTGCAAATCCACACCAAGTAAAGCATGGTAAAGACAGACCCAACCAATAGTCTCCTGACAACCAGTCCAAGACACATGAAAATAAGGGTAATGGAAAGACAAAGAATGACATTGGGAAGAGGTGAAACTTCCACAAAACCCCCTGGCACAACACCGATGAATGTCACTTGAAACAGTCATTGGTGGTCGAGGTCAAAGACAAGGAGCTGAACCATGATTCGGAATCTAATCTAGAAAATAATGAAAAAATACAAATCTCCGATGCATACCCCATTGTTATTGTCATGACCGCAACAATTCAACCAGAAGAACCAATAGATTCTGAAGAGGGGGAATGCCTCTTCCATTCACAAATGTGGGTGAAGGGGACCTCATCGCATTTCATTGTTGATAGTAGCAGCCAGAAGAACATCATCTCAAATGAGGTCATCAAACAGTTGAGGTTGTCGAAAACACCACACCCACATCCATACAACATTGGGTGGCTTCACCGGGGACGAGATATTTGTGTCAGCCAACAGTGTCTCCTGTCGTACGACATCCATGCCTTCATGGATGAGGTAGTGTTTGTTGTTTCCCATCTTGATGTATGTGATTTTGTTTTTGGACAACCATATATGTCGAAACTTCATGTTGTTTATGAGTCTCGACCCCATAGTGTCATTATTACTTTGGGGGGTAATATCTACAAAATATCAAAGGTAGTTTCGACTACTATTCCACCAAAACAGTTCCTTAAGGTAATCTCTCATACTGCAAAATTAAGCCTCTTCATGGTCTGTTCAAAAGATTGACAGAAGACCACTACAACCACTATAGCCTCAACACCTTCTATCCAGCAGAATAAGATTTCATAAGATAAAGAAGATATTTTTTCTTCACCTACGGTGGTGCCTACATAATGCCCAATCAAGCCCAGCGACAATAGGTTGGTGGAATAGATTCAACCCCTCCAATAACAGGTTCGTGACATCCTTCCACAAACCAAGCAATGCAACTTATCCAGCAAGGAACACAGCTCACCAAGATTCATATTTAGTAAACTCTTCCCTAAGGGGTGAGGACTAATCCAAGTGGATATTGGTGGCCACCCACCTGTTCCAAATTCCAAATTCCCTACACATCATCCAGGTGGATAATGGTAGCCACCCACCTATTCCAATTGGCATATTTTGGAATTTTTCATGTTGGTACATCTTTATGTACTTCCAGGGCCGTTTTGGGGCCCTAAACAATTTTTTCTTGGATTTCCATAGTAAAACTATACACGAAGTCATTTTTTGATGGCATAATGCATATTTCTCAAAATACCTTTCCAACGAGCTATCAAGCACCTAAAACAAAGATTGTATGCAAAAGTTACAACCTTAGGAAGTTGATGTACTAACTTACCCCAATGGAGCCCACATGACTTTTGGCGCTTCATCTCCTAGGGTTAGGTTTTTGGATGTCTAGGGGTTTTGCATTCATGTTTATTGTAAAAAGTCCTTCAGATCCTCATTATACTCATATTCTTGCAAATGAGTGTATTCGTCACATCTCTTCTCAGAAATCAAGTTGCCACCATTATAGCGAGTCTTGCACTCTGTATTTTTTACAGACTCTGTACATTTATTTCATTAATAGAAATCATGTATTGATGTATCTCTCTGCTTCTGGAAATATTTATGTGTATATCATTGTAATATCTCTTCTTTCATTTCGTTCTAAAAATAATCCGGATCAAAAATTGTCTATGTTGTTTTTTCTTGTGTAAGGAATGAGAAACTATCTCTCTCATGATTAGAGATTTTCCTTAAAAGGTTTGAAGCTAAGTTATTATCCTAGAATGCTTATTTTCAACCATTAAACCTTGTGTGTTTGTGTGTGTGTGTGTGTTTGTTATGTTCACATATTTGCAGGGTATACTTTTAAGAGTACAATGTTTAAAATTACAATGGATTCTTGTTGTAAAACAAGTCACTTTAGATTTCATTGATTACAAAGAGTAACTACTAGCACAAAAGAAACAATAGGGGATGGAATAGTTGTTGTGAAATAAGTCACCTAGATTTCATTGATTACAAAATCTATAAAAACTTTGCACCTCTATAAAATATAATTTTATCAAAAAAATGCTTAGAGATAGATTACTGAAATTTTGTTAAAATCCTAGGTTTCATGCTTGATACAGATAGCAATGATCCTCTTATCAACATCATGAACACTCTTCATCTCATCATCACAGCATCAAGGACATTCCAAGCTTCAAGGACACTCTTCATCTCAATATCACATCGTCATGGACATTTCAAGCTCTAGTTTCAGATTGTATTGCAACTACTTTAGTTTAAGTTTTATGTATAATGCAAGCCGCTTAAGTTTAACTTTTATGTATAATGAAATTCTTATAGTAAGATTAATCAATGAAGGTGATGAAATTTTTATAGTAAGAGTAATCGGAAAAGGAAATTTGTAAGCTTTTTCAAAGAAAAATGGCGGTGGAGAATGTCACCAAGCGTCACCACATACACAAAAATAGGCAGTCAAAAATGTCACCAAGCATAACCATATACATAGATACAGGCGCTTGAAATTGTTTCCAAGCATAACCACACACAGAATGTGACTTGAAATTTTTCCACAAAATTTATGACAACCCACCTACTCATTTAATTCATCATACCAAGCATCAATCAAATTCAAAGAAGGTATATAACACTACTAGACATTTATGTATGGAATATAGTTTACATAATCATTAAACCATTAAATTAAATATTTAATAACCTAGTTTAGTAATTAATAGATCAATTAATCATACTAGTGTACATGTGTAGAGTATGTATGCATAGCTAGTATACACATAGCTTACACATGTATTAGTGTTCAAAAATCACCACCTATAATGCATAGTTCTTATATGTTCACATTAAAGCATGCAAGACAACAAATTAAGTGAATGCATCATTCAGTAATATTGACTAACAAAATTACAATAATTCATCAATAATTGATCATCACACATAAAATATCTAAATGGGATCAAAATTATTGTTTTAAAAATGATAGGAACCAAGTGAGGAAATAGGAGTGTCACATCTAATTCTCAAGCAACATTCTCAACTGATTTTGAATCATTGTTCCTCCCTATCCTACTTGTGTCTTCCACATATTGTCATTTCCTCTGTTGGACTATGATGGAGTGTCAACTACATTGACCTAACTCCATATAGAACATTTAAGCGCAAGTTTCATATATATCAACCAAGCTTCCCCAACATGCAACTTGTAGTCACCATCACATGTCTAGGGGAGTGTTGCTTCAAAAATACCTCCCATGACTCTAGGTTTTGGAGGATAAATTGTGGGAAATACCTCCACCCCTCCTAAAATGTAACACTCTCAGCCCCTAAATACCCTTACCAGGGATGGGGCATAAAAAATTTGCTCACTCTAATCATCTCAAATCATCTCTCTGAGGTCTCCAAAATCTTCTACTCACCCGTAGATTTCTGATGACTATTATTGGCTCTAAATCTGACATCTAATTTGCAAGATGCAGCCTCCCAAAGTTTTCTAGGCATTATTAGTTGGGGACCGCATGGTAGTTGGATCTTAGTGTTGAACGCCCATTTTTCCTTAATGCACACATACTCCCCGAAGCCTTGAAATCTCTCCATGTGGACTTGGCCATTCAGCGTTCGGCGTTCCACATTTGAGCATTTGGTATTTCAGCATTTGGCATTCTACGTTGAACATCAAAGATCGATGTTGAATGTCCCTTTTTCGGCGTTTGTCGTTCGACTTTTGGTGTTGAACGTTTGGCGTTTGGAAATCGGTGATCGACGTTGAACATTCCTCTACGATACTACACCCAAAATCATTCAAAGTCATGGACTCTTGAAGTCTCAGTTGCATCACCAACCACGTTGTCCAGGAGAGCACGAACTAGAGGTTGACATGCATCGAGGGCCAAAGGTGACACGTGTCCTCATTAGGGAGTGAAACGTGTCATGCTCAAATAGGCATAAGAGGTTTGCAAAACTTCCATATCTTGGTGACATGTGGCACGTTAATCATGGGTCCACGTCACCCTAGATGATGTCAAAATGCCACGTCACCTCGGGCTAACAACCTTCCAAACCCTTCGATCTCATGGTCAAGTTGCGTCCACGTATACCTCGGGATATACGACCTACGTCGCTTCGCCACTTTGGTGTTTGGGGGTTTCATGGTGTAATCCTCACCTTACACCCAGAGTAGGTCAAATCCAAATTGACCATGGGGTAGATCCAATGGTCACGAATGGTCCTGAAGCTCCTCTGGATCGATAGATCCTGTTAATTTGTGACTCCCGTATTCGATAGTTTTTGTATGTAGTTTCCAGCTTTCTCCCAGAGTGTTAAGTCCCCGGACTATAGGATCTAGAGACTCGTGTCCTTAACGATGGATGGTTGGGATGGACTCTGGCCTTTGGTGCTACAACGAAGTGCACATTCACCATCAGGTCAAAACCTTTTGAATATACTCGATCCATGGACACGTGTTCTGGTCGATGGACGATTAAGAGGGGTTCTCAACAGAGTCCCCATATCGACGACTGAGGAGGATCCTGAAGGATTCGAAGATCGATGGTCCATGTTACTTCGTAAATTTGGTATTCAGGAATTTTGAAGGTGAAACAAATTTTTTTCTCCCAAAGCAATCAACGACGGGTTGACCTCAGCATAGATCTAATGGTCAGGGAGATTCTTGAGTTTCCTTAGATCTATGGCCCGTGTCAATTCGTGATCAGTAAGTGGATCGAGGTTTATTGTGGGGATGAGTTCCACGGTAGAGGGTAAATGATCGCCAGTCGTCCATCCATTGTCAAGCCATCGAATCGATAGGTTGTCTTCAGCAAAATTTAGTCTTTGCGATACTTAATTCCCCAGGGCTCCGGACTCCCGAACACTTAACTCCCACAGAACTTAACCCAGGGTTCCTAGGCCTTGGTTATATGGAGATTTGTCAAGCCCCAAAGGCTACAGTCATACCTCTTGGAAAATATTTGGCTAAGGCTRCAACACCCCAGACCTATGAACTCCCAAAGTTCTGAAGCCAAAAAGTCTTAGCTCCCTTCGGCTAGCACAGGGTTCCCAGAACTTGGTCATATGGATCCCCTAATGAATATTGGGTTGTAAGCTCTACTCTTAGMTGATATTCAATTAAGGTCATGGGCACGAGCCTATGGTCTYTTAGGTTGCTGGTTTGAAGGAAGCACACTCCAAATTCGTAGAACTCTAAGTTCTAACTAAGGACGAGGCATCTTCGAACCAGCCTAGAGGCCCAATTCATCATCTTACATTCGTTCGCATGCAATGGCTTACATAAGAATAGTTAGGCATTGTCATTATAAATTAGATGATGTAAACCTTACTCACATACACATACATCCAGTCATTCATTTAAATTCAATTGCACAGGGATCAAAAGATACTTATCTATTACATGTCGCAGTTAGCTAACTGACTGTGGGTGTTTTCATTTCCACAAAACCATAGGATTAGAGGCATTCATTCTTATCACTCTTGCCACCCCCATGCCAATCCATGATATCACTAGGTAACTATTCGATTTCTCAAAGACCTTCTCTCTGTCACAGTATCCCTACGAGGTTTATCAGATTCTTGTCGAGCATCAAGTTAGCAGCCTTCCTCTTTTCTTCTGCATATCAGAGTCGTGCATTCCACTCTGTGCATGTTTTCTTCTCTGGTGTCTCTCCTTCTCTCTGGATATCCTCACGCCCTCTTCTCCTCCTCCCTTTGTGTCTTCTCTTTTTCTCTATTTTATGTATATATTTTCCCAGGATGATTCTCAACCTATTATGTTGCTTCTGTCAGAAGGAAACTCGGGTCAGTTTGTTCTGCCAGACCCTACGATACTTCGGGTTGACATTCTTCAGTCATACCATGCTTCCATTCATGGGGGGGGTTGAGAATTCAACCTCCAGTCCTTCCTTTATTAATTGATTCCTCTCCTTGGGATCCGGATGGGTTTTATCATTCCCAACATGGATGAATTCGGGTTCATTTGACATAATGAACCCACTCTTATAGTTTTCTCATTCTTTCCTCTAGTGATATCATGGCCAGTGCTTCAAGGCTTCACCCTCCCAGTCAGTCATTGAAAATATAAACAATAATACAATTACATCCTTCACATGCCTTAGCATGGTAATCAAAATTAACAAGTAATTACAAGATGGGGTAAATAGGGGTGTTACAATCCCCTCCCCCTTAAAAGTAACACCGTCCTCAGTGTTCTTTCTCAGTAACACATGTCATGCCTTTGTCATTTAGTTGCTTCAGAAATCTTGATCCTCTTTATGGATCAAGTATTTTCAGACTCTTAGACTTTTTCACCTGCCTTCAATAATCTTGGACAACAAGCAAATTAACCACAATTTCATGCAAAAACATTTTATTGTTGTGAAAAATTCAAGAGGAAAATTTTCATAATTTAGCACAATACTTATCTATGCAGTCTCTGTATTTTCATCCACGTGGATATCTAGTTATATGCGCTCATTTTTTTTCCTATACATACCCATTGTGTGCATGATCTCGATCAATAGTGTATGATAATTGTCAAAGTCCCTTCTTCGTTGCGGTCACTCACCTTCCAGGCCTAGGATCAGGCATCCCCTTCTTTGTTATACAGTTCCTCGGGTGATCCATGTTGCCTTTCCAAGGATTTATCACACAAGAAGAGTTTTAAGGACTTCATTGAGCCTTATAGTTGAGGCATCCCTCGGACTTTCTTTGTCGAGGCATCCCTTTGGCTTGTGTTACCACAAAAAAACATGTTCTAAGGTGATCATGGCTTACCACAGGGTTCTCCTGCCCCAACCAGTAGCCTCTTTCATTCTTTCCAGCTTGACAACCTTCATTTGTCCTCCCTAGATAGATATTTTTTATCTCGCGTCTATCACAGGTATACGACAATTATGAGAAATTATCCTCAATTTCAAATTCAAAATTTTCTCGCAAATCTGTCACCCACAAAATTTGCAATTCCATATTTATTTTCAGATTTGTTTCATACAAGGACAAGATCCATAAACATGGGACTTTCCCTCCCATAGCAGTTTGTCTTAGAAGGAAATTGATCTTCCTTATGGGCTTAAGATACTGTCATATCCAAGGCCCTTTTCTTCTAGCAATTTCAACATCCTTATCCAAACAAATTGATAGTTTTCATGCACTTTATATTTTCAAAACTATGCATACTAACAGTCCAATTAATTTTCATCCATTCAAGGGTACAGAGAAACAAATTATATCAGTATTGTCATAAACACCCTTTCAACATGCTACATTTCTAAATGCAATTCAAATATCAAATGACTTTAATCATGGTGCCAATATTCATGGTCACATTCATACCCAATGCACCCTTGCATTGATTTTCAAGTTTGCCACACTTGGTGATAAGCACTCTACCATGGTGTGTTGGAGATTAACCAACCTCTTCTCCATATGGCTTATTTATTCTCGTTCATTATTGTAGCATGAATATTCTTCCTGCTACACGATGATGACAATCCCAAATCAGTACCTATGAAACTATAAGTTTCTCTTGAATGCACCCAAGCATTCTCCCTTCATTAGAAACTAGGGTGCCAACACTCATGGCCACCCAAATTTGATTTTATTTAACACCCACACAATTTAAGTAAAATATTGTAAAGTCATACTTCCTCAATGGAAAATTCATTGTCTACCCTTTATGCAAACATGCATTTCCTCGAAACAATTCCATGCAATGTGCTAACTATGAGCACCTTTGTTTCCAATCATTTCTTGATTGGTCAATGCAGGCGTATCAGTTCATGAATTCTTTCAAGGGTTACTATGATGCAGTGTAGGAGTTAAACCCTACCAAATCCCTCTTAAATGCTGACATAATTCAAAACTGGACTCGCTAATCACCCACAGAACCCGATCATTGTACGTATTTACACAACATTAATGCGTGGGTTCCATGCAGGTTCACCCACCGATTGTTCACAGATCGACAACTCACAGTGATTGTGGAACCCCAATGTTCTCTCTCTTTATCAGAGAGTTCAATATCTGTAATGAATACGGGTCGTCTAATCTACGATCGGATCCCAAACTCAAAACAAAAATATATTGAATTTAATTTATGGGTACAGGTCCCGACATTAACCCGTGTGCATATAGAATATCCGCAATGAATACGGGTTGTCGATATTAACCCTCGATCGATTTGTAAACCACATGATTCTAGATATAATAATTCTGATGTAGTAATATTTGATAGAGAGTTTAGATTGAGAACATAGTCTCGATTTCCTAAGTTCGATCGTAAAATATACTTACGATTTTTTTCCACAGTAGAAAAAATGCTTGTATCATAGCCTCCAAAAAGACGAAACATTTTTCATATATTTCCTAGCATATTGTTGGCACAGTGGCAAACCCAGGGTTCAATGCTATAACAGTGCACCAACAAAACCCTAACTACCGGCCCTTTCGGAAACACCTGCGAAGTAGATGAAGTCTCACCCGAGGGAGAGGCAGGGGTGGTTGCAGGACTCTAGTGTTTGCAACCTTAGCTGGGACACATATCTGTGATTCTATTCAATAACAGAGCACTCAACAGTTTACATTCATCAATATTTATTTCTTAGTTACAACGCAGTTAAACCGTAATTACAGCACAACGCAGTATTCAACCAGATATATCATTTAGCGGCACTTAGCATGACGAAATAGATCAGATCTAACAAATTTGACACTAAGAACATGTATACAAACTAGATATAACATCCATCTATAAGCACTAAGCATCAACATATCTATCTATCATTCACCTATGTCAAAGCATTAAGCAAGTAAACACATAAATACATCAATACATCGCACAAATAAAAGCAACACAGCATGTACGTGGTTCACCGCCACCCTAGGGCTACATCCACCAACTCTTCTCTTCTTTATTATCTTGAGTCAAGCTTCTTACAGGCATAGAGCATCCAAGTTCCACTCCGCAGAGGATAGGAGATCTGCATACCTCGCTAGATCCTCCTTCCTTGTGCTACAACACAAATCCTTCCATGGTCTGTTACAACCACTTGCACTTAGCTATGCAAGTCTCACACAATATGCACAAAGCATCTACAATCCATACTTGCACTTAGCACTCATCCTAATATCACATAGATGCAACTCTAGCACTTATCACTTTGGCCTACTATCACATAGATTCCCCTCCTTATATTTCCTAGACATCTATTTATAATTTACAAAATAGGCCTAAACATGGGTAAACCCATGGGCCGACATCCCATACCCATTACATAATCCCAAATACCAAAAAGGGCCCTAAAAGGGGCCGAGATCCCACGATCTCCGCTTCATCTTGCACTCCGCCTTTGATAGCCTATCGAAGTCCTAGAATTAGGTCAAACATGACCAAGAATCCTCAAAACTTGGTCAAGGGCCAACAGGCCCCCAACACTCACCTATGAATCATCCTGAGTCACTTTGATCTGATTAGTTCTACTTCAAAAGAATCAAGCTTGGCTCGAGCTTCTTCAACTTATTGTTGTGCCAAAACCTCATGTTAAGTGAACACTTGTATGAATTCTTCGTTGACAGGTCCCTCTAGGCATTGTTCAGCTGCAGTGACGACTTTCTCCAATTCTTCTCCTCCGCCTTCGATCTCTGTGAACATTTGGTAAGCCTCGTCCTATACAGGTTGGAGCCTCTGAGTTACTTCCATAAATATGCTATGAATAGTATGAACCTGCTGTTGTGCAGTGCATTGTTCTTGGGATCGCTTCATTCTTTTCACAGCTGATAGGGGCTTCAATTACGCCTGTATGGTCTCTGCTTGATATTTCACTTCCTGGAGTTGTGACTCTAGTGTATTCAATTCTAGATTCTCAGTGAATCACTCATATGTTTGGGCACCACAATCACTCAGTTGCTTTCATTCTAGGGCAAGGACTTTTATTCTTTCAACTACGCTGCGAACAGTTGCTTCCCTTTGATCACTTACATCCTATGGGGTGTCAAGTACGGTGCAGAGATCTAAAACTTTTATTCATTGTTGTAGTTGTTGGACAACTTCTGCGAGATTCTCTACTTGATGCGTGACTCAGTATTCTTCCTGTAGTTATAATCCTGTCACAGAGCAGAGTGCTCTGTTTACTGCTTCTTTCACTTTGAGTTGCTCTGCGAATAATTGTTCTTTTTTTTGTTGCATCTATTCTTTCTCTTCTTCAAACTTGACCTGGAGAGAAACCTTCTCCTGTTCTGCAATTCTGCGTTGTTCTATGATTTCTCTTTGTACTTGCTTCAAGGTCTGGGTGGCTTGTTCTGTTTCTTCTTGTGTGTGATGAAACAAGATTCGATCGCATCAGCTAATCGGTGGAGTTGGGCTGACTCATCTCCCAACTCTGTTTCTTCTGATGGTAGGGGCGCAGTGTACACTGTGTGGCTGGACTGAAGGGCCTATTGTACCCCTCGAAAATCGACCTTAATTCTATCATACATTTCCTCTTGTTTAGATTCTTGTTTCTCCATGATTTCTACTGAAGCGTCATTGAGGGCTACTATGATGAAGTCAAAATCATCAGTAGTAAGCACAATCTTCATCTTGGTAACGGTGGCTCTCAATTTCTTTCGGGAAGAAGGTTTCAGGGGAGAAACCTTCCTCTTCTTTAGAGGATCAGTCTCATCTATTGGCGGTGTTACTTCACCTTGCTTCTGTTCAGCTCTAGTGCCATTTATCTCTTCTTCATCACCCCCTCGATCAATTGATATTGAAGCAGTCTTTCCTGAGGTTTTGCTTAAGTCTTGGACCTCTTCAGTCTTCTTCGTTCTGTTGGGTCCCGGTGTATCATGTGCAGTTTCTAGGTTGTCAGGGTCAGACATCTCTGTAGGGTCTACTGGAATAAGGAGGTATGTTGACCAGTCCTTAGTGATCTCCTCAAGGTCCTCTCCCGTGAGATTGTAGTATGACTGAAGTTGCTCCTTATGTTCATTGGCTCGCGCTGTAAGGTAGATGAAGTGTCGATATGCACATAACTTCATCAGGGGTCAGAACCTTTGTAGGGTGTTCGAATTCATGCGAGGTTCGGCTTCGATGGTTCTCTTCCGCTAAAGGTAATACATGTGAAAAACAGTGTTCAACTTCCATTGTTTGTTCGTATCACTTGAGTACCAGAGTGTAGTGAACTTCGCAGCAAGCGGCTCGAATGTTTCAATATCCGGGAAGGTCGCACCTTCTGACATCTCCCAGGAAACAAAGGTGATAAGGATCAAGAGCCAGTTGAAGTGGAACTCGTAGCCCTGATCCTGTGCTTCGTGACAGTCTAGTTCCACCTGATTCACTAGGTACTTCACCCAATTCATCTATAGGCCTTCTACGCACTTCCCTGTGAGGTCAAAAACAAATCCTGTGACCTGCATAGGCATGTTCTTCCTTACTAGCTTTCCTGCAATTAACTGACAGGTTGAGCGCACTACACCATTCTGGATGGAGGCTACCTTGTAACCTCGCATCCCCTTTTCAACATCACCATATGTGTCCTTAATCTTTGTGCTAGTGCATGATTTGTGGCTTTTCCTGGATAGAACTCTTGCGGGTCGGGTCCTTGCATACTCAATCCTATGATCATATGGATCAACATCAGGTCGATCGGGATACGGCGGTCTAGCCATAAGTATCTGCCATGGTAACATGAAAGAAATAGCTTGACACAGGCATTGAATTCCTTGTGCCTTTCTAAGTGTGGGATTTTCATTACATTTAACAAAGTGGACTGCGCGAGGTTCATCATCCATGGCTGAGGAATTATCTTTGAGTTCTTCCCCTTCGTCATGGTCAGGTATTTATACGAGGCGAGCATATTGTAGTTCTTGTGATCTCTGAGGTTGAAGTCACTGAACTTCAATGCTAGAATCTTATCCTGTTGTGCTCAAACTGCATGTATCCCCTTCAGGA
>ML796018.1:257627-272649 GCA_009831015.1 Picea engelmannii | reverse complement strand
CACAAATCTATTAAAAAAACAAATTAAAAGACATAAAATACAAAATTTAAAAGAGAAATTACAAAAAAAAACCCTTGAAGAAATTAAAATTGCAAAAAAAACATATATTTTATTAAAAAATTTAAAAAATATCAAATTTAATAAAAAAAATATAAAAAAAACATTTTAATTATATTATATATAATACAATTACATATTATATATAGTTATATATATATAAGCATATATGGGGGCGATGTTTTGGGCATGGCCTCAACCCCGGCGCAGTAAAGGTCCCATATACGTCCACAAGACTTGGCCCTTGCCCCTGGTATATATATATATATATAAAAGAGGAAAGTGTGTATTTTAATTTTTTTTATTATAAATTTTTAGTTTATGGAGTTTGAGCATTTTTTAATATGTTTTTAATTTTAGAATTTTTTTTAATATTTTTTGAATTTTAATTTGTTTTGAGTATTTTTTTTTTGTTTTTTTATATTTTTTTTATTTCCTTTGGGTTTTAAGGGATTTTTTATTAATCATTTTTACAAAAAAAAAATATTTTTTTTTCTCAAAGTTATTGTTTTTGGGTGGAAATTTTAATTTTTTTTGTTTMGGCTTTTTTTTTCCATTTTTTTAATGTTTTTTTTTTCAAATTTGGGTTTTGAATATATATTTTTAAATGTATTGTTTTCATGGCATTATGTATTATGTTTTGCTTGGGGTGATAAACTAAGATTTTAAAAGTAAGTATTTAAGGGTYGATTTTAAGATTTTGTTTACATTAATGATGATTTATTTTACCACTTTAAAAAAAAATGTCATTTTAATACCCCAATTTTAAAATGGGTGTTACCGGTAGCAACACTTTTTAATTTGACAGTTGATTTTGGAGGTTTTGGTTTTAATGGTACCARCTACTTAAATACGTTTTCAAAATATCGCAAAATATCTCTAATTTTAACATTTAGAAAAACACAATTTGTTTTCCATAACATCATTTTTTATTTAGGTGTTGATTTTAAGGTTTTTTTGAGCTACTATATGAGATTTGAATGTCATGCTTGAAAAATGTTATAATTTTGACCCAGTTTGAAAAATGGTGCCACCTATAGCACCACTTCTCGATTTGGGGATTGATTTTCATGTTTTTTTGGCGAAAATATAGGTTTTTTGAACCAGATTCTCGTTTTGAGGTCACAATTCTCGTTAAGTTGCTAACTTCGTTATTAAAATATATATTCAAAATATTGATTTGTTACTTCCCAAACATTTATTAGTATTATTGTAATGGGGTTTTCATAAATGTTTATCTCATAATTTTGAAAGACAAAACTTCCTTATTTAACCAAAAATAATAATAATAATATTTTTTTTAAAACGTTATTAATTCAAAATTTTCCATTTTATAATTCAAACTAATAAGAAGAATAAACTCAACAACTTATGAATAATCATCCACTTTGTAATCTCAACAAAAATTTTACTTGGACATGGTTACCCCTGTTGATGATTACAGTTGTGAGACACATCCTCCAAGACACAGACTGAGTGAGTCGACCTAAGAGAGAGCCCATGAGTTGGGTGTGCCCATGAGATGGGTGTGTGGTTCCTCTCTGAGACGGAGATGGAACGGTGTGCCCCTGTGTGGGGTGAGGAATCCCATGAGTTGGGTGTGTGGTTCCTCTCTGAGATGGAGTTGGAATGTTGTGTGCCCCTATTGGGTGAGGAAGTCCATGATTTGGTTGTGTCGTTCTCTCTGAGATGGAGATGAAACGATGTACTTGTCTCCTCTATGCAAAGAGTTGAGATTATGTAATACTCTAGATGATTCTCCTGTGAGACACAATGAAAAAGAGATCTGTTGAGTTGGATGTGCATGTGGCTGAGCACAGGTGAACGTGATCCTAGTGGTTGAGCACTAGTGAGTGTGATTCTCCTGTGAGACGCAGTGAGAAAGAGATTTGTTGATTTGGACATACCTATGGTTGAGCACAGGTGAACTTGATCCTAGTGGATGAGCACTAGTGAGTGTGGTTCTCCTGTGAGACGCAGTGAGATAGAGATGTGGACATCCTTGTGGTTGAGCACAAATGGATGTGCCCCTAGTGGTTGAGCACTAGTGGGTGTATGAGATCCCTTTCTATATTGTCCAAGATCCAAACTTACTTGTAACCCTATTTGTAATGTAAAGGGTACAAGTCGGCCCCACCATAAAGTGAAAGATAATTAATATTGTAATTATTAATTATATTGTGAGTTATTGAGGTCGACCCTGTTGTGCTCATAGACACTACTTTTGATAGGCTCAGTCTAATATAAATAAAGGTAAATTTTCCATTGAGAAAACATAACACAAGTGTGAGTTTGGAAATTTCAACAAGTACTTGTTCTTCGGAAAAGTGTGCACCTCTCTTGGGTGCTAGTCTTCTAGGATTTGTGAGCACCCATTTGTGTGCTAGTTTTATGGTGCAGGAGGTATTTATCTTGAAGAATATAGCAAAGGATTGGCTAGGTTTTCTTCCCTTGTTGAGAAGGGTTTCTCATGATACTTCTTGTGTACTTGTGCATGGTATTTTTTCTTGCAATCTTGGTTGCTGCAACAAATTGTTAAGGGTGAAACTGCAAATGTTTATGGTTCAAGTAAAATGCTAAAAATGGAATGAAATTCATGCTTGAGCCTAGCTTATTGAAAAATAAACATGGGATCAGATAATAGGTCTTGAACAACCCCTTGCATAAGCAAATTTCATCCATCCTCTCTCTTCTGCAAAACCGTACGACCCTCTTAGGGTTTCCAGAAATTTTGTACGACCTACCTTTATGAGGAGTTTCAGCACTTTTCACTTGTACGTTGGGGATAAAAAGTAAATAGGAGTGTACGGCCTCCTTTAGCACACCTCTAGCAAGCTTCATATTGCATTTTCGAGCATTTTTATTTTTTGGCCCTAGGGTTTCTAGGGTTTCGCTAATTTCTACATAAATTCCAGAATTAGGGTTTCTGCAACTCATTGAATGAGCTCTTCAGCTCATCATTGTTCTCCTATCTTTCAAGGCTTATTGTTGGAAGTCATAATCCCAACAAAACCTAAAAGTGCTAGCCTAGCCTAGCCGTTAGGTTTTCTAGCCCAATTGACAAGGGTTTGTGAAGAATCTAAAAATATGATGAACAGGATCATGATGGAAGACAAGCTTGGTGGATCAAGAAAAATCAATTCCTGGAAGCCAAGACTTCAAGGAAATGAATATATCAACATCTCATCACTCTCAGGTATGGTCCCTACCAATGATAATACTTGGTTAATTGACAATGGTGCCTCCAGGCACATGATCGGTTTTAGAGATCACCTAACAAATTTTGTTGAGAAAGAGACACATCTACATGTTGTCCTTGGAGACAATGCCAAATATAATGTGAAAGGGGTTGGAAATTCTACCTTCCAACTAGATTCAGATATGAACCTTCAACTAAATGAAGTACTATATGTACCTGGAATGAAGAGGAACCTTGTCTTCATTTCTGCCTTGGAAGACAAAGGCTACAAGGTTACCCTTTCAAAAGGAAGAGTTCTTGCATGGCACAAAGACTCACATATAAATTCTGCCAAGGTAATTGGTGTTTGAGAAAGCAGCTTGTACAGATTAAGCATCAAACCAGTCTAGGCCCTGTTACATGACACGATCAACTTAAGTGAGCTATGGCATAGAAGACTTGCTAACATTCATTATAGAGCTCTCCCAGCTCTAGGGAAAATTTTAACAAGTCTTCCAGAGATATAGATTCAGCATAAATGTGTTTTCAAAGGTTGTGCTCTTGGAAAGAATGTTAAAGGGTCCTTCTTGAGAAATGACAATAGATCCAAGGAAATCTTGGACTTGATACATTCATATGTGTGTGGGCCAATGACTGTTACATTTCTGAATGGGTACTTGTACTATGTACTCTTCATAGATGATCACTCTCGGAAAACTTGGATTTACTTCCTGAAGAACAAGGATGGAGTCCTTGCTAAATTTCAATAATTCAAAGCTCAGGTTGAGAACCTGACCGGAAGAAATATCAAGGTACTAAGATCAAATAATGGAGGAGAATGCACCTCCAAATATTTCAGCAACTTTTGTATTGAAGTAGGGATCAAGAGGGAGTTCACAGTTCCTTACAACCCTCAACAAAATGGGGTTGCAGAGAGGAAGAACAGAACTATCATCAAAGCAACCAATGCAATGATACATGATCATACTCTACCTATGAATCTATGGGCAKAAGCATGCATGACAGCAGTGTATGTTCAGAACATGAGTCCTCATCACATCTTGAAGAACATAACTCCAGAAGAAGCCTTCACCGGAGTAAATCCTGAAATTGGACACTTCRGGATATTTGGGTGCCCAGTATATTTTCATGTACCCAAAGAGAAGAGATCCAAGTTATACACTTCAGGGAGAAAGGGTACATTTGTAGGATACAGTGAATCCTCGAGGCATATTGGATCTACATTCYTGGTCAGAKACATATTGAGATAAGMAGAGATGTTACCTTTGAAGAAGAGATAGCCTTCCAAAGATCCAGAGAATCTTAAATGGAAATTGATAGTGAGACAATACCTTCTCCCCCTTCAACGTCTCAGAGGGAGACACACATTATTCCAATTGATATAGTTGTTTTAGTTGATCCAATTGTTCCATCCGATCCAGTTGCTCCAATTGACATGCCCAGATATATTGCAATAGGACATAAAAGGATTTCTTAGGCCCAACAAACTCTACAGGAAGCAGAGGGACATACAGCCCCTCAAGGGATAACCAGAGAAAGAAAGAGACCAAAGAGATTCTCAAGCTACCTTTCAGCCATGTGCCGCATCATTGACTTTGAGCCTTCTTGTCATGGAGAAGCTTTAGGTGAACAGGTATGGAAAGATTCCATGACAGAAGAAAATCAGTCTATATTGAAAAATGATGCTTGGGATATAGTTCTAAGACCAGAAGGAAAATATGTAGTAACTTCCAAATGGATTTATAAAATCAAGCATGCATTTGATGAAAGCATCGAGAAACACAAAGCGAGATTTGTAGCCAGATGGTTCTCGTAAGTAGAGGGAGTTAACTATGATGAGACATTTTCTCCAATAGCCCGATACACTTCTATATGTTCTATCATTGCACTAGCTGCTTCAATGGGTTGGAAGCTACATCAGATGGATGTAAAGACAACCTTTATCAATGGTGAAATTGAGGAAGAAGTTTATATCGAGCAGCCAAAAGGATTCATTATACACAATGAAAAATCTCATGTGTGCAGGTTGAAGAAATCCATGTATGGACTGAAGAAAGAACCTCGTGCTTGGTATGAGAAAATAGATGGATTCCTGATGAGTTTGGGCTTTAGCAAGAGTGTTGTTGATCCAAACCTATATTACCACATTGATGGCAATGAGTGCTTAACCTTGGTCCTATATGTGGACGAACTTTTCCTCACCGATTCAGAGAGACTCATTGTTGAATGCAAACAAGCATTGACTGCTAAAATTGAGATGAAGGATTTAGGCTTGATGCATTACTTCTTGGGACTAGAAGTATGGTAGAGGACAAATGAGATTTTCCTGAGTCAAGGAAAATATACTGTGGAGATATTGAAAAGGTTCAGTATGACAGAATGAAAATCCACGCCTACACCAATGGTAATGGATTTGAAGAAAATGAGTGATGTTGATTCATGAGAGATCGATCCACACTTGTACAGACAGTTGATTGGATCACTGATGTATCTGGTTAACACTAGACCTAGTATATGTTATACAGTAAATGTGCTTAGCCAGTTCATGAGCCAACTGAGACAGACTCACTGGATAGCAACAAAACATGTATTGAGATACATACGAGGAACAATTGGATATGGCCTGAGATATGCCTCCAGTGTAGACTTGAACTTGCAAGGATATTTCGATGCAGATTAGGCAGGGAGCTCATTGGACCGGAAGAGCACCTCTGGTTGTTGCTTTACTTTAGGGTTTGCCATGGTTTCCCGGTGCAGCAGGAAACAGAGCTCTGTGGCATTGAGTACCGCAAAGGTAGAGTACATAGCATTGAGTGTGGCAGTTCGCGAAGCAGTGTGGCCTTGAAAACTTCTGACATATTTATTCGATCATGAGATGGATCCTACTACTATTCATTGTGATAACCAGAGTTGTGTGAAGCTCTATGAGAACCCTGTGTTTCATGATAGATAAAAACACATCGAGATAAAATATCATTATATCATAGACGTGGTGCAGAGGAAAACAGTACACGTGCAGTACCTTCCTACCCATGAGCAGATTGCATACATCTTCACCAAATGGCTTGCCAAGATGAAGTTTGAGTACTTTGTGAGAGACTTGGTCTGGTGGAGAATACCTCCCTAGATGAGAGGGAGTGTTGATGATTACAGTTGTGAGAGAAATCCTCCAGGACACGGACTGAGTGAGTCGACCTGAGAGAGAGCCCATGAGTTGGGTGTGCCCATGAGATGGATGTGTGGTTCCTCTCTGAGACGGAGATGGAACGTTGTGCCCCTGTGTGGGGTGAGGAAGCCCATGAGATGGGTGTGTGGTTCCTCCCTGAGATGGAGATGGAATGTTGTGTGCCCCTATGGGGTGAGGAAGCCCATGAGTTGGGTGTGTCATTCTCTCTGAGACATGGATGAAATAATGTACTGGTCTCCTCTGTGCAGAGAGTTTAGATGATGTGATACTCCAGATGATTCTCATGTGAGATGCACTGAGAAAGAGATCTATTTATTTGGACGTGCATGTGGCTGAGCACAGGTGAATGTGATCCTAGTGGATGAGCACTAGTGAGTGTGATTCTCTTGTGAGACGAAGTGAGAAATATATGTGTTGAGTTGGGCGTGCCTGTGGCTGAGCACAGGGGAACATGATCCTAGTGGTTGAGCACTAGTGACTGTGATTCTCTTGTGAGATGCAGTGAGATAGAGATGTGGACATCATTGTGGTTGATCATAGATGGATGTGCCCCTAGTGGCTGAGCACTAGTGGGTGTATGAGATCCCTTTCTATACTGTCCAAGATTCATACTTACCCGTAACCCTATTTGTGATGTAAAGGGTACAGGTCGGCTCCACCATAAAGTGAAAGATAATTAATGTAAAATATAATTAATATGGTAATTATTAATTATATTGTGATTTATTGAGGTCGTGCATGTTGTGCCAATAGACACTACTATTGATAGGCTCAGTCTAATATAAATAAAGGTAAATTCCCCATTGAGGAAACATAACACAAGTGTGAGTTTGGAAATTTCAGCAAGTACTTGTTCTTGGGAAAAGTGTGCACCTCTCTTGGGAACTAGTCTTCTAGGGTTTGTGAGCACCCTTTTGTGTGCTACGTTTATGGTGTGGGAGGTCTTTCTCTTGAAGAATATAGCAAAGGATTGGTTGGGTTTTCTTCCCTTTTTGACAAGGGTTTCCCATGATACTTCTTGTGTACTTGTGCATGGTATTTCTTCTTGTGATCTTGGTTGTTGCAACAAATTTTTAATGGTGAAACTGCAAATGTTTATGGTTCAAGTAAAATGCTAAAAATGGAATGAACTTCATGCTTGAGCTTAGCTTATTGAAAAATCAACAACCCCTAGGTAACTCACTTTTGTCAATCAAATTGGATATGCTTGGTGTGTGAGTGACTTCCTTCGTGTGGATGACAATGATGGAGGGATCAGTCGCTCAGTGGAGTGTGCTTGCTTGAAAGGGGTGAAACCCATATACCATATTCAAGGCGCCATACACTTCAATGACACTATGATTGTGAGATCAGTCAAGACAAGCCCACAAAGATCTATTCATGAGGCCCATGGTTGCTTGGCTAGCCTCCTTTGGGAACGGCACCATGTTCTCTTCTATGGCTTACGCTTGGACCTAGAGTTCGACTTGTGTTTTTTTAGGGCGAGGCTCAACTTAAATGGTGTTGATACATGGAATATGCTATGGGCCTAAGGCTCTTTTCAATTCCTTGATGCATTGTGCACCATGTGAGATTGGTCTCGGTGTCCTTGTGTGTTTGTTCTTTGGCCTCGAATTGAGGCTTGGCTTGTGGTATTGTAGTGCATGGTCAAGGGCCGAGCATGAATTTTTATTAACTCTAAACTTGGTGTGAAACATGGTGGAGAGGCTTGACCCTTGGCCTATTGGCCACTCCCTTCGAGCACACAGCCATAGCATTGTGAGTGTGGCCTCAGCTCTGAGGTCCAAGCTTTGTCATAATACTTGGATCTAATTGAACCTATGATGATTAGTTAGGTGTAGGGTATACTCATACTTAGAGAGGGGTGTAGCCCTTTGTGAGGGTTTTTCGAAAGGTAAGGGTTTCCAGGTCACCATCTTATTTCCTTTCATGAAACTGGTTATTAAAGGGGTGCAACCCATGGTCCCCTTTCCATCCCCTTGGGCACACAGCGAAGTTCTCCATGTGCTCCCTCTCTCACCACAAATCCGACCAAAATATTTGTTGAGTGCAAGCGACACATGTTCAACAGGGGCATGAGAACCTCATCCAATGATAAGCCTCTGATGTACTTTTCAATTTTTTGGTTCATCCTCTTTCGTTTGTTGGCTTCCTAAATATTTCCAAGCTTAAAGGGTGTGACCCTTCTTTAAATCCCTTCTCTTCTTTTTTTTTGTTTATCTCAAAGAAATCCTTAAAAATTTTATTTCTGAAATATTCTGACTTTGTATCTCTTTTCTATGGCTTTTACAAGTGAACAAGTTGGTTTTTGATGGACATTTCAGGGTTGTTAATTCTACTACTCATTTTCGAGTTTCTGTGTTGTCCCATTTTCTAGGTTGTTTCTATTTTTGGGTTATAATACAATTTGTATGAATCGAATAGCCTCTTTTAGGCTATGAGTTTCTTTTCTTTTAGTAATATGGCTATTGTAAACCTAAAATCCATCTTTTGTGTGTAATATTATGACCACTTTTACAATTTCAAATTTTCTAGCCTTACTAGTTGTTATGGTTACACTTATATATGGTTCTATTCTTTGTTTTTCCTTTTATAGGCTACATGCCATATTCATATGTAATAAGGAACTAGTTTTTAATTTAGCATTGTAAGAAATCAATTTCCATGCAATAAATGTCATATAGTTTATGTTCAATTATTTTATGGGTCTTATGTTCATACACCCTAAATTTATTTTCAGAGATTTATTTGATTTTCATATTTACATAGATACGCTTTATAAATCTGAAATTGATCACTCTACAATTTATCTTCTTTTAATAAAGATGGGATTTATCTTGTTTTCTTTTTGCATAAAAATAACAATAACATGTAGTTCAATGACATCCCCTTGTACCACCTCTCCCTAAGTTCCCATTCATGAGAAGTGTGCTATGCAATTTACTCATCTAAATATAATATTTTATTTATTCTAGCTACAACCTACGTTCTTTGTTTAGCTATAAATATAGTTTATTTTATAAGAACTCCAAACCAATATAGTTTGGTTTTCATAGAGCAAGGTCCCTATAACATTTTTCATTTTGCTTATGCTCAAGAACATTTTTTTCTATTTATGTTTATTGTAGGTAAACAAGGTTCTATGTATGTAGAATTCTAGAAACTACAAGTGACCATGGAAGCCTACCTTTCTGATATGTTTGGATTTTGAGCACAGCCTAATATAAATCAACTTCTTTCTACAAATTGTAATGCTCATTCAAGGATTCTAAGGTTATATGGGCAATGGGATATCTACTTCATTCCCTCTTAAATATGTTCATTAGTATTGATTCAGAGTATACATAGAGATGATGGCCCTTTTGGTCTTAGCATTTGAGCCTTTGCTCCAATACCAAATGTAACACCTACCAACAAGATGCTATGAAATAATATTTGATAATTTAAACACATGCATTAAGAAATTTGATGTAAACAAAAAATTTAGTCTTTAAATGGAATGACAAAAACATAATAAAATAGATACTAAGAAAAATGCATCCACCTTGGTTGAATTTGATCAACTCTAGAGTAGTCCAATGAGTAGTATGAAGATGTTGATGCCTCCAAGTATATTTTGTCACTTCCACTTGCCCGGAGAAATAGAATTACCCTCCCAACCAACTAGGAGTCGAGCTTGCTTCCTAGCTCTAAGAAACATTTTGGTCTCTTGGCCCTCATCGTCCATGACTCCAAGAACAACAATGCATCTATGCTCTAAGAATATTGTCCCAAGAAGATTTCTTCCAAGAATAATCCAACCTCTCAACATGTTCCAACCTCTATAGCTCAATTTTTCTCCCCGCCTCCTCACTACTTCCTCTTCCTATTTATCAAGTTTACATATCCCCTTCTCCAAGTCTCCTCAATCACCCCCATTATTAACCATCAAACTCCCTCATCTATATTTTTTGGGAAAAGTTAAAATAAAACTAAAATATTAAATGACTTGCATAAAATAACAATAAATAGAATGCAAAGTATTTTTTCTCATGCTAGCTTATAAATGCAACATAACAATTTTCCCCAAATTTTATGACAACCCACCATACTCATTTAATTCAACATACCAACCATCAATCAAAGTAAAAGAAAGTATCTAATGCTGCTAAATATTTATGAATGCAATACAATTTACATAATCATTAAACCATTCAATTGAATAGTTAATAACATATTTTAGTAATTAATACATCAATTAATTGTACTAGTGTACATGCATAGAGTATGTATGCATAGTTATTGTACATATAGCTTACGCATGTACTAGTATTCGACAATCACCACCACTAATGCATAGTTCTTGTATGTTCACATTAAAGCATGCAAAAAAACAAATCAAGTGAATGCGTCATTGAGTAATATTAACTAGCAAAATGACAATAATTGATCATCACACATAAAATATTTGAATGGAATCAAAACGAGTGTTTTAAAAATGGTAGGAACCAAGTGAGGAAATAAGAGTGGCACATCTAATTCCCAAGCAACATTTTCAACCAATTTTGAACCATTATTCCTCCTTGACCTACTTCCATCTTACACATCATATCATTTCCTCTTATGGACTGTGATGGAGTGTCAACTACATTGACCTAACTCCATATAGAACCTGTAAGCAGAAGTGTCATCTATCTCAATCAAACTTCCTTAACAAGCAACTGGTAGTCACCATCACACATCTAGGGGAGTGTGGCTTCACAAAACCCTTCCACGGTGTTGAAATATTGTAACTGCAAAGAGTATTCTATTTATTATTGATGTATTATTCATTAGATCAATCCCCTTTTGCGGATTGATCATGTCGTGTATTGTAAATGACCAAATCCCCTTTTGCGGATTGGTCAAACCCTAATTGTAATGGGCTAAATGAAAAGTCGGCCCCAGAATATATTAAAGTGGTTATAACCACCCAGATTGAGAAGTCGGCCCTGCCAGTGAAAAGACACCTCACTCCAGCACCTACCAGAGTGTATAAATAAAGAGGCTAGTGCCTCATTTGGACACACACTCACTTGTTCATCAGAGCACAAGTTCAGAGCTGCAGTTGGAGAAGAAGGAAGAGAGAAAGAGGCGCATTCTTGGAAGAGGACTTTATGTATTTGTTTGAATTATCTCTTGGCATTGTATTGGCTATCTATATTAAGGAAGTTTTTGTTGGGTTTTCTCCCCCATGAGGGTTTCCCAGGATAAATGATGTGTCTCTTGTGATTGTGTATTTTTCAATGATCCTCTCTATTCTATGGTTATCTAGTAAATTGAAAAGAAACCTAATAATAGCTTAAACCTTAACATGGTATCAGATCTAAGCTGAAGAGAACATCTTTCACAAGAGAAAGAGAAAAATGTCACTGTTGTCGTACATACAAATTAGGGATTTTTATTGGAGAATAATTTCAGCCCCAAAACCATCTAGAAAAGTGCGTCCTTCCTCAAGGATCACTTTGGCATCCTCAGCACAAATTTTCAGTGGCTAGATCGTTCAGAAAGTGAAACCCTAGTTTTCACAAAGTACCAGAAATACCAAAAAAACAGAGTACCAGAAGTACCAAAAAACTAGAAGCACCAGTCCACAAATCTGTTGATCAAGTTTGAAGGGGTAAAAGTTGGATTTTTTGAAATCTAACCACACCAAGCTACTTGCCTCAGCCAAGCGCACCTCCTGGTAAGTTCAAAATTCAATTTTGAGCACTTTAATTTTTTGGTCATTTTCCTAGCTCCAGGTAAATGATGTCTGCAAGCACTAAGCTTGTTGACCAGATAGAAGGTGTGGAAAACTTTCGTTCCTGGAAGTATAGGATTGGACTCATTCTTGAAGAGAATGACCTAGAAAGATTCGTCAAAGAAGAAGTACTAGAACTCGATGATGCTACAGATAAGGTAAAGCACCAAAAGGACACGATCAAGGCTAAAAGAATCATTGTAGATTCTATCAAAGATCACTTGATTCCTCGAGTGTCTTCAAAGAAGACCCCAAAAGAAATGTTTGATGCCCTAACCAGATTATATGAAGGAAAGAACATATATCGGAAGATGAATCTAAGAACTCAACTCAAGAATACAAGAATGCATAAATGAGAAGCGATCCAAGAATATTTCTCCAGAATATCTCAATTCAAAGAACAACTAGAAGCTATTGGAGATACTATAGATGAAGATGAACTCATAATGACGGCCCTTAATGGTCTCACAAGACCTTGGGATGCATTCCTCCAAACTATTTGTGCTAGAAAGGAGAAACTAAAATTTGACAGTCTTTGGGAAGAACGTATTCAATAAGAATCAAGAGTAGCTAACCGATAATCTTTACTATCAAGAGATGAAGATCAAGCCCTAGCTACTCACACTAAAAGAAGAAGAAATAAGTCTTACTTCCATAAAGAAAGTCATAAAGAGTCTCACCCCCAAAACAAATTCATACATAAAGAATCTCAACCTAAGAGATTCTAGAAGAAAGGACAAAGAAAAGAAAGAGACTTATCATCTTACCCATGCTACCATTGTGACAAGATGGGACATATTGTGAGACATTGTCCAGCTAGACGAGAAGAATAGAAAAAGAAAAATAAGAGGCACCATGCCCATGTAGTTGAAGATGAAGAGCCACACACAAAGATAATGAGAGAACGAATTGAAGTCTATGTCTTAATCTCAGCCCTCTCAGGATCAATATCACCTAGAGATGATACTTGGCTCATTGATAGTGGTGCTTCCAAGCACATGACAGGTCAAACAGATATTATCTCTTGCCTTTCAAAAAAGAAGTTTTCTCAGAAAGTTACACTTGGCAATGATTATCAATACCCTATCAAGGGAGTGGGAGAATCAAACTACAAGCTTAATTCAGGGACTCTAATGAAGATGAAGGACGTACTCTATGTACCAGGTTTGACAAAGAACCTACTCTCCATATCAGCTTTAGAAAAGAAAGGATTTAGAATCACCTTTATAGATGGAGAAGTTCTTATGTGGACTAAAAGAAAAACCATGAAAGAAGCAATCATCATTGGAAAAGAAGAAGGTGGCTTATATAAGCTAAAGGGTCACTCAGAAGCAGCCATGACCCACGCCATTGAGAATCCATGTGAACTTTGGCATAGAATATTAGCACACATCAACTACAAGGCATTACCGTATGTATGCAAGGCAGTCACAGGTCTACCAGAACTCAAGGTTGACCATGAAAGTGTGTGCAATGGATGTGCACAAGGGAAGAACATCAAGAACCCTTTTCCGAAGAGAGACAGTAAAGCAGAAGAAGTCTTAGAACTCATTCACTCATACGTGTGTGGGTCAATGCCATCATAATCCTCCATTAGTGGGTATGTATATTATGTATCTTTTATTGATGATTATTCTCATAAAACCTGGGTTTACTTTTTGAAATCAAAAGATGAAGTGTTCAGTAAATTCAAGGAATTCAAAGCCTTGATAGACAATCTTTCTGAAAGAAAGATCAAGATACTTAGGTTAGATAATGGAGGAGAATACACCTCAAAAGAGTTTGTAAACTATTGCAAAGATGTCGGGATCAACCTCAAAAGAGTTTGTAAACTATTGAAAAGATGTCGAGATCAAGAGGGATCTCACCACTCCCTACAATCCTCAACAAAATGGTGTAGCAGAAAGAAAGAACATAACAATAATGGAAGCAATGAAGACCATGATCCATGATCAAGATCTTCCAATGTGTTTATGGGAAGAAGCAACAAAAACAACAATATATGTACAAAACCAATTGTCCCATAATGCACTTGGGTTCAAGACCCATGAAGAGATGTTCTCCGGAAAGAAGCCAGAAGTAAGCCATGTCAAAATATTCGGATGCCCAGTATTTGTACATATTCCAAAAGAGAAGAGAAACGAGTTGGACCCTTTAGGAAAGAATGGAATATTTGTTGGATATTGTGAGGTCTCCAAGGCCTTCAAAATTTATATACCAGGTCACCATCATATTGAGATCAGCAGGGATGTGACCTTTGATGAAGATGCAGCACTCAAGAAATCAAGAAGATGTCAGCTTGAAGAATCATATGAAGAGGAACATGTAGCCCCTAGAGTTGCAAAACCAGTGAGGGAATCTCCCAAAGTTGCAGAACCAGTGAGGGAATTCATAGCTTCCCCTGATGAGGAAATTCTAGAAGATCATGACATAGTAGAATTTCAAGAAACTCCTTAGATGACGATCTCCCATAAGAGAAAGCATGCTTGGGCTAGGGAGCTTATTCCATATGGAGAGAATTATGGTGTCCCTGAAGGAACCACGAGACAAGTGAAGAGACCTAAGCCATTCTCCAGTTATATGGCTTTGATGTGTGATCTCTTAGAGAAGGAGCCTACCTTCTTTGAAGAAGACATTTAGAAGAAAGAATGGGTAGATGCCATGACAGAAGAATACCAATCCATAATTAAGAATGATGTATGGGAAATAGTTCCTAGACCGAAGAGCAAGGATGTGGTATCTTCCAAATGGTTTTTCAAAATAAAATATGTTGTTGATGGAAGTATTGAGAAGTATAAAGCAAGGTTTGTCGCTCGTG
>ML796018.1:235813-249045 GCA_009831015.1 Picea engelmannii | reverse complement strand
AGTCAAGCTTAAGGTGCTCGGAGGGTGGCTTCGGCCTATGGTTGGGTGACGAGAATATCTTCAATGGTAAAACGAGCACACATTCTTCTATATTCTAACATAATTTTCATTGACACAAGTGCTATTTGTTTCATTCATTCGCGCAAATGTGTATCATAACATTGATATTTAGAGCCAAATCGTGTGCATAATTGCTATAAGAACATAACATTGACAAGCATCCTAAATAATGACAATGTTCTCATAGTGGTGTACAACTCTTGATCTAATCAATTTAATCTCCCCTTTAACACCCATTGAAGCATTGTATTTCCAATAACAACAACAAAAAGCTTCTAAAATAGTGCTTCCCACAACCATGTAAATCCAAATTAGAAATGACTAGATGTTTGACATTGTTTTTGCTACATAAATTTTGTGCATGTTGTGTAAGAAAGGAAACATGCCTATTGGTTTTGGGTAGTGGGGATCAATTGATGATAGTACAAGAAAAAATAAAAATTGATACAAAGATGGAAAGGTAATTCCATGAATAGTGAGTAGTGTAAGACAAGTGCCCAATCCTGATAACACCAACCCATGTTCCCTCTATTTACTTCATTGTTTCTACACATGCTGTCTCTCCTTTCCTCCTACCATAAATAGTCATTAATTAGCAATAATAGTTTTGCGTCATGGGAGTGTTTCTTATAATAGTGCTCATTTTCTTTCTATTATCATCGCTTATTATTATCTTTGTACTTTATTTCGTAATGTGTGTAAACCTAAAATTCATTAAGCATTTTTAAAAGTTCCAACTTCAGGAGCTTGCTGCTTCAAGATACAGAAAGAGAAGATACCACTAAAAACATTTCCTAAAATCCCTATCGTTATACCAGAAACTAAAATTAATTAATCCTGTCAATTGCTGTACTAGAGTTGAGCTAAACGAAGGAGAGTTGGGCCACTCCTGGAGCTTTGTCAAAATCATTCTCCACGAGCTAGTTGTGCCTCGCCATTTATCCATAGCAAACAGCATTCCCCTAAGACCTGGAAAATTAGAGAATAAGTGTGATTGTAGGCACCATCTTAGCCAAGCATACAACTAGACAGCTGCTTCAATCAAGATGGCAAGTTTTTGAAAGATGATCAGCCTCACTCTAGAGCTCCAGTGGTCCAATCAACTGAGCTCCAGTTAGTGTAGGGCTGATCAACCTCCATTAATGATTTGCAGGGTTTGTCAATAAATGCATTTGAGGATTCTTATCTTCAACTTCCCCCTAAAAAACGATAAGGCTCAAGATTCTAACCCAACTTTGACACGAACATTCAAATAATCATAAGTTTGAAATCATATTACATCCAAATAACATTCACATACTTTCGTCCATTTTCATCTATTTGGTATACCAACATAGTATCAACCAATTTACCAGCACAAGTCTAAAGTTCCTTCTGCTCCACCAGCTTTCTCAACCCAAGTAATTATTGATTTGAAAGAATTCAGTAGCTTTAGCAGTTTCTTAACATGCCATAAACTTTGGACACTCCACCTAAACTAATAAGATCAAGTCCGAGTGTGTGCACATGGATGCGTGAATGCACCTGTCCTAGGCTCTTAAGGTTTGAACAAGTTCTTTCAAGTTGAACTTTTAATGTTAAATGCCTTTTTATAGACCACAAAATCTGCAAACACGTTTAATATTAAGTATCATATTATGCAATAATCACAATCTTACAACAGCAACAATTATTACCATCCAATACAATTTGTAGTATATCTCTAATAACTTTGTCACCTTCGTAAAGTTGACAAGTTGTATGACATAGTCTAAAACAACATGAAAGGTTGTCCGATATTATTTTCTATGAGTAAATACAAATAATAGAAAATATGAATATTAATTCAAGTCCACCATGCTAAACTGCAGAGAAAATCAAACTTTGTGTTCCATCATCTGCTCTGTGGGAGGAAGCATGACCAAGACAGTTCTTCCATTGAAGCCAGGATGTGGCAGTCTTCGACGAAGTTCGCGGCCTTCCTGACAAAGAGCACATTGGTGGCAGAAAAAGTGTGTAGCAAAATCACAAATCGACTCACACTGTTCACGCTGTTCATCATCTTCCATATATCCTCTACAGCATCCACATGACCTGCTCAATGCTTCACAGCTTCCCTGCTCTCACAAAATATAACAATGTGATATAATTTTCTAAGTAACGTCTATTCTTGTCACAAGTAAATCATCATATTCAAAGACCAAAAAGAAAAGATATTTTCCCCACAAAATAAAGAGGAAAGGGACATTACCAATGGAAGTCGACGGTCGTGTGAACAAAAAGAAAACAGGGCAGAAGTACAAACTTACAAAGAATCATATTGAAGGAAGAAAAGCAATTAATAAAAAAAGAAATGTGAGCTCATGATCCACAAACACTAATTATCTACATTCAGTAGCCACGTACATTATCCACTTGAATTTTTTATTCAAGCAGTGAGCACATTGAAGCACACATACATTATTTGAGACACTTACAAGAAAAAGACCAAATTCAGTTGCAGACCTATAAGACCAGATGAATTAGCATATATTTTAAGAAGCCCCTAAGAAAGAACAAGCTAGAAAAATTGAGACATGCTTGGAATGAAAGAGAATGATTTTTCATAAAAGGAACGCTGTATTGTAATGAAAAATCATTGTGTGACAACGCAGCTTGGAAAAGTCCAAGCACAGCCAAAAGTTTGGCACAATAACGCAGCAGTAAGCACGGAATAGCTTTGGCATGCGACTTCTTGTTCTGGAACAGACATACTTTGGGGCAGGATCACTTTGTCATATGAGATGAGTTGCCATGGCACAAAGCAGACCGTTGGCAGGCAGATGACTTGCTTAAATTTCGTCATTGACCTAGTAAACTTTGATCATTGGTATGTTGGGCACCAACACGGATTGTTTGAGAAGTGTGGGAGACCCTGGTCAACTTTGATCCTTGAGATGGTCATATTTGATCACCCATCAACATCTTACATATGTAAACACCTCACTCATTGGGTTGGGTAGTGAGTGACAGATTTCGAGCCAGAGTGTTGTAAACTTGTGTGAACCATCAGAGTAATGATTGTTGTGGGCCAAAGAGCCATAAAGTGCAGATTTGGAGATGCCTTCATGGCACATACTCTATTGTGACCTTACTTTAAACTGCAGTTTTTTAGTTAACTAATCTTTTCTTCCATCACAAGCAATATTATGATCTAATGAGTTATGTGCTAAGTGTTAAAGTTCCCAAGTATGCTTCCTATTAACACTAAAATAATAGCTAGCAACTAGTGCAATTCTGTGTTGGCACATTGGCATCATCTGAAGAAGACTAGTGCAGCATAGATACCACCACTTCAGATAAAAGATTCAGTACTATTTAATCAGTTGTGCAAGCTAGAAAATTTGCAATGGTATCAAAGCTTATTTTTCCATGAAATACACATCCCAGGGAAACCCACCATGGACTTCCTGTCATTCCAAGGATGGTACCCAGTAAACTAGATTCTGCAGAAACTGGAGGCCGTTACAGCAATATACTCATTGAGAGCTCAACATGTCACTTGCGAGAATCAAACCTGGGTGGGGAGGATAACACTCCACTCAACCACCCAGGCTAGAACCAATTGACAATGGTATCAAAGCAGATAAATAATGGATACGATTATCAAAGCCACTAGCACACTGGTAGTGCCCCTTTTAAGTTTTGGTGCCTCACAGTTTCAAGGAGAGTCAAAATTTCTCACACAGCGTTTTTGGGGATGATAAGATGTATTCATGGTTATAATTTCTCTAATATGGCAAACAACGTTTTCTAGAAACTGTTACTGAGCTTTGGATCATGGACAATAACAATAACTTTTAGAAAAACATACGATCTATATATATTCCTGATGAAAGCAATAGTATTCTGACTAGCTATGAATTTTGGCGAAATAATGATAAAGTGAGTGTCCTTCCCTTCTAAGTCAAGAAGCCCAGCAAGTCTGTCCATGGATATCAAGGAAAGCTGCTATCTCGTTCCTCTGACTCGGATATATTACATTCTGTTGCGTACTTGCATACGTTTCTTTCCAAAGAAAAAGTAATGGATATTGTAATAGGGTAGAAAAAAACGTCTCGGCCAATAACAAGTGTCATGGGTTTGCTTTTTCCATTTTGAATTTTAATGAAGTATTATTGTCTTTGTACAATAGAAAATCATTTTTCCATGAAACTTTTTTATTAGCACTAGGATGGTCATTTTTTATTTTACCAACAATTTTTCAGGCAGCTTGAATGTTGCCAAATCAATCTAGGACAACAACAGAAATTGGATACAGGACCAACTTTCATCCTCTTTTCGTGAGAGGGAGTCAAGAACAGTAATTTCCTTTCCCTTTTTGTAAAGTGTGTTGAAATCAAACCCCCGAATTCTACCGACATAGTTTTGGTGCTTGAGTGACGAAGCTTGTTGGCACAAAAAACATTTCACTCTTTCCTAGTCAATTTTCATCATTTATCCATTTAGCTGGGCCATGAATAGTTGCAAGCATATCCTTATCATACATAGACTTTAATTACTCCTTTAGTTTCATCTTGCAGCTCTCAAAGGCAACAGAGTGATAATCCAACATGAGGACAAATCCTATCCTTGTATCACAGGTACCTCATTCCAAGACATGGATTGGAAAAGCAGGGGCTCATGGACAGGAGTTGTCAACATTATTTCTTCTATTTTTGGAAACGGGAGTCTGCAATGTCGTCCTATTTAAAGGGATCCTTTTTCAATATGATGGTTAGAGGGGTTGTGATGCAAGCCCAACTTCCAACAAATTTTCTAAAATAATAGTTAAGGCCTCAGAATTCACACAAAGTTGAGGCATTGTTCGAGGCTGGTCCCTCAACATTTGCCTTAATTTTTATAGAATCTGCCTTTACACTCCAGTGAGATGATATTGCCCCAAGTATTCAAATTCCTCGCCACCAAAATTGCTTTTCATAAAACTGAATATGTTCTAATAGTGATTTCCCGATAACAACTGAATATGTTCTAATAGTGCTTTCCCGATAACAACTGAATATGTTCTAAATTTATTGTCATCATTCATCACAGCATGGAAAATTTATAGGAGCATTGGTCGAGACTCAAGAGTCAAAACAAAGGGCATGGCATAAAATTACAGTCCACATGGACGAAAAATTGTCTCAAGGATGTTGATAATCCGACCTAAGCTAATTTTGTAAAAACATTTTTCCCAGTCTAGTTTATCTAGTATTTTATCAATTTAAAAAAATAAAGGAACTTATCCTTAAAAGGCATGGAAATTAATGTAGAGTCTGCGAAAGTTATTTTTTGGGTACAAGGATGATAGTAGATACCCGGGCTATGTAAAGACTCATACTGAGTTATTACACCACATTTTAGTTCTCATTCTAGCCGTTTTATCTCATTACGTTGGTGAAAATGACAATAAGGTTTGACCTTAAAGGTTCTAACATCGGGATTATTTCTAATTAAATGTTCTTTAAAATGTCTAAAGGAGGCAAAATATATATGAAATCGAAATCTTTCTATTTTGTTATTCCTGTTAGGACCTTAATGAAAGAGCGAAAAAAATGCATCGAATATGGCACAAATTATTCCAAAAGTAATCCTTATTTAGTTTATTTTTTGAAATATTTTTATTTTATCATCTTAGTCTTGTCGTGATGAGGTAAGGAGATTAATTTTTACTCATTTGGTATGACTCTGATGCTTTCCCTGAGCATTATTTGTGCCTACAACAACAAAGAGGATGCATACCAAAAGGGATGAAACATTTGAATTTCACATGTTCTTCTGCATTACATGCAATATAGAAAGGAATCAATTTCGTGGCTATCCCTTCCATGTTTGTTTCTATTGCCTCAGCAATGTGTATTTAAATGCTTTTATTTAGAGATTCCAATTTCTTTCATGGCATGATATTTTGTCCTTATTTTGAGAATGAGCCATCATTATCGACTCCTCAAAATCTACCATGTTCTTCTGAAAAAATTATCATTTTCTTTTGAAATTCTAGCCAAGATTCCAATTTTCCCTCCATGTTGGTGAACAGCATGCTCTGAGCATTTATTATTTTGAACAATGTCCTGACCTTAAACGAAATTTATTTACTTCATCTAACATGAGAACTTGGGGAAGTTGGTTATCTATTAAGGCACAAAAGTTTTCCAAAGGGGTATTGCAAGATCAAAAAGTCTAAAGGAGACAAACTATATATGGAATCGAAAGCTCTCTATTTTGCTATTCCTGTTATAACATTTAAGGAGAGAAAAAATAAGCATCCATTATTGCACAAACTATTCCAAATTTAATTTGAAACCTTTTTATTCCAAAGGAGGGTAAGGTATGTATACCTCCGTAGACTTTACCAGTCAAATCGCTAGGCGGAGGGGGTCCCTTGTCCCACAAACAAAGGGGTCTCATACACCAATTTGGTGTCTGGCTTGGCCGTGACCTTAAAATTAGATTATTATTATTATTATTATTATTATTATTATTATTATTATTTTACCCATCTCAGTCATGTTGTGGCAAGGTAAGGAGATTAATTTGTTGGTCATTTCGGATGACTGCTATTCTATGCTATACCTAAGAATTATCTGTGGTAAAACGACAAAGATGGTGTGTACCAAGTGACTTTGTATTCTGCAACAAAATAGAGAAGCCATACAAGGAAGACACAGAGAATGGTCAGTTTTCAAAGTAGCATTTATTTATTATTATTAATGTTTACTTTATTTCTTTACAGCATGTGGACTTGAAGAGAGGGTGAGGCATATATTAGGAAACAAAAACTATGCAAAGGACAGAGATGCAATGTGGATGAAAAGGTAGATGGAACGAGTCAGTGATACAAGTACAGTAAATGATGTGTACCGTATTATTTTTCATTGTTTTGATTGTGTAATAAGATTCATATGCAAAAAGATATACATATTTACTATTTACAGACATAGTTTAGTAAATAAATTTTTTCTCTGATGGTGAATGAGATGAGAGAGAGAAAGAGAGAGATTTGCATATGGCAAAAAAGGTTAACTTTAGCATTAAAATAGATTGTTGGGAGGGAACAATTAAGATCATAAGCTTTGATACCACATTCAACAAATTTAAAATTGAGCATTTCAAATCTCTTGTACCTAATCAATTGGTATAGAACCTTCTCCAACTCAATTTTCAGTTCAATCCATCCTTTAAACCTTACAGTTCTGACACCAACACTAAACAGGTTGAATTTCCCTCTCTTGGTTCAAGTACTAAATTAGAAGTGACTCAAACTCCTCCTTCGCTTCTTTTCTTCTCTCGGTGAACTGAAGCTTCCCAAAGAACTCTAATGCAATTTTTCGATTTGAATTACTTCCCAAGACTTCTCTGATCTTTATGATCTAAGGATAAGTCTTGGTTATCAAATCAGTCACAAATTCAAGAATGGTAGCATTCACATCCAGCATAGAGTTCTAAAATTCAATTGCAATCGTACATCGAAATGTAACGAATTTTGAATCCATTTCAAATTATCCAAATACAAAGTCAAGTTCCTCAGATTAACAAGCTAGTTGGAATCTTTATTCAAGTGCAGGAACTGAATCAGACATTCAAGATTCAAGACAAACCTAACAAGATTTTATGTCTAACTACTAAATCTACTTCTAAAATAGAAATTCTAAACCTTATACAAGAGTGTTACAAACTTATCATGTGTGCCAGCACTAGTAATGGATCAATTAATCTAGACTTCCCTTACAACAAATTTCATGAAATACAAATTAGATCCTTTGCCGAGAAAGTCATTCTTCTTGGAGAGTCCTTTCCTAGACAACAATTCTTATGCGTGCAATATTGTCAACATTTCAATTGAATACGATGAAAAAAAAAATTCAATGATCATCAACAAGATCTCCTGATTTAGTTTATTGTTTCTTGCACTGTCATTGCTTGGTTGCTTCTAACTCCTTGCATGCATATAGTGGACTTCATATACCAATAGCTACTTCTCAAAAGTCAAATTGGTTATGGAAAACTTAATCTGCCGATATCCCTATGATTGTACTTAGACAAGCTTAATTTTCCTGTCCAAAAGATTAATCCTCAATTGACTAAGTCATTAACACTTGATAAACTGAAAGATCCCTTTTTTGTCTTGGATTCATGTATTTATGTTGATCTCCTACAGTGATTGACCAGTTATCTGCCACATAAAAAATGCAACCATTTTGTGCATTTTTTTCTCCTTGGTAGGTTGGCTCTGCTCCAACAAATTTGAATCCATTCAATTCCATTCAGCTTCGAACTTTGTTCACTGAAGTGTATATAGATCCCATTTTGAATAGACTTCTTGTCTTCTTTGAACCTCTTGGATACAAATAAATCCTTTCATCGGTGAGAATGATGGACCCTATCATTGTTCTCTTCTACAGCTATAAAATCTCCTGTCTTCTTTGATGATGTTTAAATGCTGACTCCCCTTTTTTCCAATTTAAGCCCGCCACTTGAAGATTGCACCTTAAATCTACTATTTTGACCTTGTGCCTATGATTATGTGTGCTTAGAGTTCCTGAAACTAGAATTACATGTGTTTAAACTTTATAGTGTGTTATACCCACAAAATAACTAAATTTGTAATTATCGTAACCTCTGTTGCACGGCTACATGTACCCAGACATAGGGTTCCCAAATCTGGTACTGGTAAACATATATCATACCTGATTTGCATACAAGTACATCTCCCGATGTTTGAGACATACCAGGGTTTACCCTGGTACATATATGTACACATATAAGGTTTTCACGATACATACCCTGAAATTCAGTACAATATTCCAAAAATGGGTATTCCAGGGCACACTAAAAAAACCATTGTTTCATATTAGAAAAAGAATAAAAAAATATTAAAAAAAGAATAAAACCTTGTCACCCCTTTATGAACATAAAAAGCCTAATTCAAGGTTTCATTTCTCAGCTTGAAGAGACCAACATTACAACAGAGAAGAAGAAAGGGATAGGATTTTATTTGTTGTTTTTCTTGTAAGGAATTGATGGCCAGTAGTAGATACTGAAAAGGTTAAATGTTGAGCTCCTTCTCAACATTTTCAGCATTCTTCAAAGTTTCACTTCCATATTCTTATTCTTCCTCTTCAATCAATTTTCCACTACATGTCTAGAAGGAAGCCTCTCTATCCATGTGGAAATACATTGAGAGGACAAAGGGACCCAAGTGAACTCTTTGTCCTTCACATTGAAAAGGCACTTATATGAGGGTTAGAGCCCATTTTATGAAAAATCAAAGAAATGGAGGTGAATTTTGTACTAGGCCAGCTTATAAGCTTCTCAAAGTACAAAGGGAGTAGGAAAGGATTGAGGGTTTTAGTAAATCTTTTGTTGGTACTTGAAGATGGTTCAAAGTATTAATTTTCTGAACCTAGCACCGGAAAATAATTCCGAATAAAACTGCTTTATTGAATAGATGCACAGCTAGGTTACTTAACCAAATAAATCAACGGAAGCATAAAAATGGAAACCAAAACACATTGCACAAAGATTTATGGGTAAATAACCCCTCGAAAAACCCCGAAGGGAAAACAAGATCTGTGAGATTTATTATTATTATTATTATTTTGGGCTCCCGTCCTAGGAAAATGGCCCAGCTGAAGAATACAAAAACAGCAGATAGCCAAGCCCTACAAACCTCAAGATCAGTCCTTCAATCTTGTTGGTTGGCTACTATCTCCCTCGCTGCCCCTTTGCTCCTATCCTCGGCCCCTGCCCTCCACACTTGGATGAATGTCCTTCTCCACCAAATCAATGAGAACTCACTCTCACTCTGTGTGTGACACAACTACATGAGCAAAGATTCCCTCTTTGCTCCAATGTACTTTCTGTGTGTCTCATTGTCTTGTTACCCCCTCATGCCTAGGGGTAACTGGAGGAGATCATGTCTCGAGGCCTGCAATGGAGAACATGATCTACACCATGATGATGATGATGATCAGCATATCCATAGATGGCATCCCAGCAACCCCCTTAATTTGCCTCCCAATTGCATCAACCAAGGCTCATCACATTCAAGCAACTCAGAGTATGGGGTATGGTAAGCCAGCGTCACCATGACATGCAAGGTGTTGTGTTTAATTTATTGGGCATGTGGACAAGGATCATTGGTTGAAGTTGGATAGTGGATCCCTTGCTTCAGAAATTGTCTTGGTTGCCTTGTTTCACCTTGGTGTTCAGCTTTTGTGCCCTAGTCTCGTGTTGTCACCGCCCAGAGAAAAGGGGTAACACTGTAGAGCCCTCCCAAGGGTAATGTCTGCTATTGACCATACTTAACATTTTCCATCATAAAGCCTTTCAGATATCCCAAACTTCAGCTATGGTCCATTCTCTCATGAGAAGAAGGGGCCAAAGGCCCAGAGGATGATGCAACTACTATATGTATATGTTATTGCTAAACTATAAAGGCCACCATAAAAGCCTCAGGCCAACTTGAGCTCTACCCCCTCTAATGGTAATCGCCTATGTCCGGATGCGAATGAATGCACCTATTATAAAGGACTATTTCCCAATAAAATATAAAGGAATGAAGCTTGAAACCTTATAAAGGGGACTTGAAAATGATAACTAGGTATCAAAAGGCAAAATAAGGGGTTCAAAATGCAAAAAGTATCGAGGAAAGGGTATCTTAAGCAAGCAAGCGCCACCTCTACAAAGGCAATCATAGAAATGGATACCATAAGCCATGAAGTAAGCCTAGTACCATATCACACTCACACTTGCTCTTGATGGGTTTTTACTTTCCCTTGTCACTCTCGGGACCTATCCCTCTACCTGGGTTATTTATTTCCTGTCTAGGTCGCACACCTAATAGGGCTGGATGAAAGCCCTCCCATACTCAAACTTGGTAACCCTCACAAGGTCTTGGGCTTGGGTGATACTTGAAGGGGATACTGGGGTGAATTGTTTTCATGGCTTGTATATTAAGCATCAACTTACTTTGCATGATTTAAGGACTAACGTGTCTTATGAACATTAGTTTACTTTGTCTTATATTTTGCTCTGTTTTGAATGGCCCTGACATGGTTCTTTGAGGGACCTTTTGCGTTGTGCCCCAAGACATTGTGCTTTATTGTAGGACTTTGGCACATGTGATGGAGAGTTGTGAGTCATCCAGTGGCTCGGCACCCTCGAACAATGGCTCTCACATCCTTGGAACCTTGGACAATGGACAGATGGGCTTGGTTTGAGCAATTTTGGTCAGTATGCCACATACATGGGCTGGAAGCCCACATGCTTAGCAGAGCACCCCGGAGCCATTGTGCATAGAGGATGGAGGATGTTTCCTTTGGAGGCACCTTGACATCACACAAGGACAAGATTGCACCCCTCTTGCACTTGGACGTGGCCTTCGGAGTCCTATGACATCACCCTCTAACCTTGACATCACCTTGGAGGCTAGGGTTTGATGGATGGTATGGTTCCGGAGGTGATTTGACATGAGGAGATGCCTTGCTTCACACTTTCACACACTTGAGCATGCCATGTGACCTTTGGAGCTCTGTTACAAAAATTACCAAAAAATCGCCAAAATCGCGATAAATCGCGATTTGATCCAAAAAAAAATTTGCTTTTATTTTGACATTTAGCCAAGGAGGAGAGCCAAGCCATCCAACTAGCCAAGGAAGAGTTTGTCATTGGGATTTTGTGGATTCAAGGGTCATATTTGTGGATTTGGCATTGGAATTTTCAGTCCACTTCATAGTTTTTGCATTTGGAGGTAAGTAAAAAAAAATTGCCCATTATTTCTCATTTTTCCACCATAGATTTTAATAGGTTTTCAGCAGAAATGAGTTTTACATCTTCAAAATAAATTTTTGATGGATCAAAAACCATTTTTTGCCACTGTTATGTGATTTTCTTTCTTGCCATGTATGCCCAAAAACGTTTTTGGGATTTTCTTGCCCTAGGTCAATGTAAATTACTTAAAAACATTTCGTGTCTATTTCGGGTTCAAAACCAAGTTTGAATGCTAGATACATAATTGATTTATCTCTGATTTTTAAATTTTCATTTTTTCATCAATAACACGTGCTAAAAAACGATTTTTTTTTCCCTAGGTTCATATTTTTCCATATTAAAGATGCCAAAGTCATTGGATCCATTATGGGAGTATGGTGAGCCTGTTAATCCAAGGAATCGACAATATCTCTCATGCAATCTATGTGGGAAAAGAATGATCGATGGGGTATACAGGCTAAAATACCACCTTGCGAAAATTTCAGGGCATGAGGTGGAGATTTGTCCCATTTCAAGCCCAGAGCTCGTTGTGAAGGCCATAAAAGCACTTGAAGACTATGCAGAAAACAAAAAGTACGCAGAAGCCAAGAAAAAAGAAATCGCTTCAAGATCCAAGTCAAGCACACACACTTTTGGGGCAATGGGAGTGGAGTCTAGTGAGATCCACTCCTCACAGTCTATAATGCCTACAGCAACATCACCATTTTTTGTGCCAAGATCCACACCCGGTGCACAACCGTCTATCGGGTCCATGTTGAAAAAAAAGAGAAAGAAGCGGACAAAATTGTGGGTAGATGCCTTCTATGGAGTGATATTCCATTCAATTTTGCCAGGAACCCATTCTATGTGTCCATGTTTGAGGTTGTTGCTATTGTTGGCCCGAGGTATAAGCCCCCCACTTATGAGGAGTTGAGAGGGGCCATCCTTCAAAATGAAAAGGCCTATTGCACTTCGAGGTTGCAGGAACTTCGAGATTCATGGCAGTTCATAGGATGCAAGGGTGATGTCAGATGGTTGGACTGATGGGAAGGGTAGGACCCTTCTCAATTTCTTGGTTCATTGTCCCAGGGGGACAATGTTTATGAAATTTGTGGATGCATCTACACATGTCAAGGATGAGACATTACTTTGTGACTTGTTGGATGGGTTCATCCAAGTGGTAGGTCCATAGCATGTTGTCCAAGTCATAACGGACAATGCTACAAATTATGTGGATGTTGGTAGGATGCTTATGTCCAGGTATCCTACACTGTTTTGGACTCCTTGTGCCGCTCATTGCCTTGACTTGATGTTAGAGGATATGGGAAAGATTGATTGGATCAAGGATGTCAGTGATTCAACGAGGAGCATCAAAAAATTCATATACAATCATGCTTTTGTACTTAGCTTGATGAGAAAAT
>ML796018.1:205121-221721 GCA_009831015.1 Picea engelmannii | reverse complement strand
GCACGAGATCCGTATCCAGATTGCAGTTTCCTTCCAACCTATTTGAGATCCAGCTAGGGCGCTTCTATTGAGCCATCTATCGTCAGATTCTGACGGTGGAATCTTGCAGATCAACTCATTCATCCATTTAGGGCGCAGCTCTTTCGGACAGACATTTGATGTTGCATGCAGAGTATCAAAGCAGATCCGGGCAAATCCTTCCGACCCATTTCCTTATTTGGCGAGACGATCGTTTTGAGCCATATAGCAGCAGATTCCGTTGGTGGAATCCTTTGGGGCGCATCCAGTGCCCCAGGAGGTGCGCAAACCCCCCAGGGGTCCAAATCCAGTACCTCAGAGACCAGATTTGAGATCTGGCACTCACCCATTTGAGTCTAGAGGCCAGGGCGCTTCTTTTGGAGCAGTTTCCATCGTATTTCGACGGTCTGAACTTCCGAACAAGTTTTCCAGCTGGTAGCGGTTACCGTACTTCTCCGAAATTGCATATTTTTGTCGATCCATCCGTGCATGCATCAGATCTACTATCATCTTCTGATCACGGGTATTTTTATGTTATTTGATTATATTCCAGTGCTGATCCATGAGATCTGGCTGACGTTTATATTCTATATTTCCAGTAGGCTATTGTATTTCCATGCTCAAACCGTATAATACACGATATTGGGCAATTGATGTTCTTTACTTCTGCATGCATCCTTTATATGTTGTTTAAACCATAAATATGCAACATGCACATGCAATAACCAACATAAACATGCAATAACTCACATGCACATGCAATAACCATCAAGATCTCAAACATACAACTGAAACGCATCCAAAAACCCCTAGTGTATCAGATCTGCAAGACAGAATAATAGATCAGTAGCAAATATCTTGATTAGCGGGATCAGGTATATTTCACACTGCAAGCATGGTGTCGGCCCCACTACCCACATGCAAGTCTAAGCCCATCTCTGAAACACTAAGGAACACCGACCTCATTCCCGTCATATGGCGAGATGATCCATTGTCCACAAACCATACTCCATTGTCCTCCAACTTTGCAAAATTGTTGCTCGAAAGAGAAGCGACCAGAGAAAATTCATCCTAGAATTTCTCTGCAAACGCATCCATCTCAATAGATGTTGTGGCTGCAACCTCTACCTCCTCCTTCTTCTTCTTAGGACATTGACTGGCATAGTGGCTAGTCTTGTGACATGCAAAGCATTTCACTTTGCCCATGTCTCTCAAACTTCCCGCTCCACTACCCTTCTTCACATAAAGAGCCACATTCTCTTCCTCTTCACTCTTCGACTGGCTAGCCTGATTGGCATCAAGTCTCAACTCCTCCTGGGTGATGTCATCCCATAATCTCCCCCAATCAGAGAGCTTCTCCCGAGCCACCACTCCACGGAAAAATACTTCCCACTGCTTGGTGAAGCCATTCAAGGTTGTCCTCACCAATTTAGTGTCGTCCACTGCCTCTCCCACAACTGTCAGTTCATCTCTGATCTGAGTGAACTTTGTGAGGTAAGTGACCACCGACTCTCCCTTGGCCATCTTCGTTCTTCTCATCTTCTCTCTGAGCAACCTCTTCCTGCTCTGGTTGCCAGACTGGTACAGCTTCACTAGGGCCTCCCATATGTCCTTCGTTGTCTTCTTGCCAGACAAATGAGGAATAATGCGGTCCTTGACTCCATCCACAATTATCCTCCTAGCCTTGACATCTTTCTTGTTGTGAGCTGCTAGCTATACTGGATCAGCAGGGGCTGCCACTTTGCCTTCAACGATTTCCAACAATCCATTCTCCTCCAGTACCAAGCCAATACGCTCCCTCCAAGGACAGAAATTTGAGGCACCATCCAGCCTGTCCTCAAACCTTAAGCCTACACTGGCCATTTGAGTCTGTTGCTCTGTTTCCCACAAACTTTTGGTCACACGTCCTCCTTTGTTGATTCACTCCCTGGTCTGCACAGCAAAGTATCTTGGTTCCTTCTGTACTTAAAGTTTGAGCTCTGATACCATGTTAATTTCCTATAACTCGATAACCAAAATATTATGCCAATAATTTTATCTAACCAGAATTTAATCAATGTTGATATAAACTCAGAAAATTAGGCATAAATATTACAATTGAGTTACTTAACCAAAATATCAGCAAAAGTACATACAAAAAACCAAACACATAAAATGGACAACACCAGAAATACCTTGGAAACCCCAATGTGGGGAAAACCAACAAAGAGAGGCTTCTATTATGGGCTTTCAAGAGAATTTACAAAAGCAGAAAACCAGAAATTTCTTACAGAAATTTCCTCGGCAAGTTTCCTCACTTGCTCAGCAAAAACAACCTAGCAAACTCGGCCTGCTTTTTCGGCCCCGCTTTTTTAGCCCAGTCTTGCTTTTTCAGCTCGACCCAACTTTTTCGGCCCTGAAAAATCGACCTCCTAAAATTTGTTGCATGTGGCTTGAGTTCGACCTCTCTCTGCTGCCCAATATAGCCCTGGTTTGGCCTCCACTGGCTACCTAAGTCTGGCCCAAAACTCACCCTCTTCCTCAGTTGCTTTCCCTCTCGACTCTCCATCTCTCACCCAAAACCATGCATGAGACCATAGGTGTGCCCCTCTTGAGAGATGGCGCCCTCTCGACTCTCCATCTCTCACATATGCCACATTGTAGGAGTTAGAGGAGAGGTGGTTGCCCACACTCTCACATTTGGCAAGCTTATGCTCTCCAAGTGGTGCGCCCCCTTCCTCCAAGTGGTGCACCCTCGTTCTCTTGGCTACTTCCTCTTGTTGCTATAAATAAAGCATTCTCTCCCTTGTGCAAGCTAGTTGGAGCCTGGGAAGAATTGTTTGTTGTATGATTGATATTGTAATACTCTTTGCATATTGGAATAAAAGAAGACTTTGGAGGTCAAATTGGTGGATTGTCTAAGTATGTGGATGCATATGTGTGTGAGGTGATATTATTCTATTTCTCTTGCTTTTGTATTGTGGTTAATTTGGCCTTATAGGAGTACTATTATTCACTAGGGTAGGATTGCTAAGATAGTTTGATTAGTGATCTTGCTATCCATTTATTTAAGAGATTTTTAGATGTAATATTTGTTTGGTTTAACATATTGTGTGTCGAAGTCTCTTTTGTAGGTTATACCATCTTCTAACCCTCTTTTTTGCAAGTGATTGAAGTAGTTGATACCTCAACTTGGAGAAGTGGATGATCTAGCTTGACTCTTCCTCTTTTTCCAAGTCTTTTGAAGAAGATCCCTCCTCAATTCACCAAAGGAGGACTCCATTGCCCAAGATATTCCAATCACAAGCTTGTTCTCTTTCTCCTTCTCTTTAAATCAAAATTTCTTGGTTACTTTTCATATATATGCAAGCAAGTTTGGATCTAGTTTATCTAGCTAAATCATTAGTCCCTTTCATACATGCAAATGACAACTTAGATCTGATTTTTGTATCAAAAGTTTCTATCTTAAAAATCTAGATCTAGTGTAGGAAAATAATCCCTTTGTTCAAATAATTTTCTGAAATTTTTAGAGGGATAAAAGCTAGTCTTTTCCTAGTGTTTTCATTGTTCAAATCTAGCATTCAAGTGCTTTAACTCACTGTTTTAGAACAACCACAAAAGACCCTAAGGAAACAAGTTTTTTAGCTTGATTTCCTTAGTTCCTTTTTGCAATTTTTTGTAGATTTTAACTTAAAAATATTTTGGCACTTTGGCATTTCTATTAATAACCAAAGATATTCTTAAAGTGTTTTTGGCCATCTTTTGTACTCTTTTGTTTGTTGTTTTTTGCAGGTCATTGAATAAACAAGGGGAGATTCTGCCAAAATTTTGCAAATTAGGAGCATTTGGGACTTCCAGAAGCACCCTATACCTTCCTAAAGATTTTTGTAACTTGTAAAACCTTTGATCCATCATTATAAGGACCCAAAATCTCTTTGAAAGAGATCTCAAGTCTCTACAAGAGACCTTTGTAACTGAGTTAATAAAATAAGTGAGCCAAGGGAGGCCTCACTTTTTGTTTCCCCCCTAAGGAAGTTGGTGTTGTGGTTTTGGGCATTTTTTCATTTAGTTTTCTTTCTTTTGCTTAAAAGTTCAAACAATCTCACATATAAAGAATATGCTAAAATAAATCACAACTTTAGTTTTAGTTTTCTTTTTGCAAAGTAGAACACTAGTTGTTAGTTTAGCTTTCTTTTATTTCTGCAATTTCAAAGTTGGAAAATACACTTGTCCCCTCAGCTCCTCGCAAGAGGCTGGTCAGTGAGGACTTAGTAACTAGAGAACATTTTCCTTTCAGCGTTTTACTTTCCTGTTTAAAATAAATCTTCCCCTCAGCTCCTGGTGTTGTTCCTAACCCTTCCAATTGCGAGCTTGCCTCGACCTTCTGGAAGTAAGTTTCATACACGTCGGGCTGGTCAATGTAGAGTAGTTGTAATAGGACAATCTCAAAAGAGGACGATTGCTTGGTTCAAAGAACCACCTAGGGGGAGTGTGTGAAGTTTCACTGAATACCTCAGGCTTGTTCCCCTCAGTGTTGGACCTACAACACCTCTAGTGGGCTTGTTGGTGAAACCATTGGGTTTCGGCAAGTTCTCAGCAAATCTTTGTGCTAAATGGATAACCTCTCTAGAGGCCAAATCTAGGTTAGTTTGCTTTACTTTTACAATCTCATTTCAAAGAAAATAAAATTCATCTCATTAATCTACCTAAAATATCAAAGACAATTTTCATAAAGTAATCGCTCATACAACTGCCTACAATCTCTTTAAGGCACTGGCCTCATTGTTTCATATACACAAAGCCATTTGCTTCAAGTACATTTATTTCTCAAGCACTTGTCATTATATCTTGAAGTATTTCCTTTATTTACTTGCATCTTGTTATCTTGAGTATCCTTTTTATGCGAGTATTTCTTTATGTACAAGTGATTGTGGTGGATGAAATATATATGCTCTTAGAGTAGATTTACTTTATGTTTTGTCTTTTGCAATAAACTCCTAGATTTATTTCTTGTACTTAGATTAGTTCAAGCCATAGATTTTTTTTTTTAGGGACTACACCCCTTGGCTTCGCTAGGAGTTGGCCTAGACAGAGGAGTTAAGGATTAGGTGACAGCACATTAACTCTAACTTGCCCCCAAGGACACACCAAGTGGATTGAAGATTTCTTCCACGTCACCCAGGTAAGTATAAAGGCAGCAACAGGAGACATAATTTTCCTTTAGATAAGTGTTGTCATCTTTTGAGTCAAGTTGTACTACTAGAGATCTGGTTGATGTGTCGTATTGTATATCCTAACCATACTTAACACTCTCCATCTTTCCTTTTCACTTCCATTCCATACATCATATTTCCCCACTCGTGGTTAACTTATCATAAGTCATCCATCTAGGTCCTAAGCAAAGAAATGAAGACCCATGTGTAAGAGCCTTCAAAGTCAAAAGAGCGAAAGTGCTCGAGGTGGTTGCAACTAAAAAAAGTTTAAAAACTAAAAAATAATAATGCTAGAGCTATGCCACCTCACTAAAAGGCCCTTACCCCTAGTCCTATGCTTAACAATGCATACTCAAAGAAAAAAAGATTAAGAAATCAAAGGGTACTTCAAAGAAAGAAATTAAAACAAAAGAAAAATGCAAATAAAAAAGAGAGAGCAAAACAAAGTGCCAAGGTGGTAACTCTAAGCCTAGAGCACCCTCACATGAAGGTCATCAAGGAAGTAAAAAAGACCCCTAGCTCTTGAAAGCTAGCCAAAGAAGACCTGCACATCATATATAATGACTATGAAAGTTTATTCATGAAGTCTCACTTCCCCTCTTGCATTGGGATCTGTATACATGCATCAAGAGTGGCATCTATGCCTTGGGATCCATGTACTATGCCTTGAGATTTGTGTACTTTCTCCAAGATCCATGATACTACCTTGGGATCTATGTACCAGCATACAAACATATATATATATATATATATATATATATATATACATTGGGATCCATGTCATTTATCTTGGGATCTATGACACTACATTGGTATCCATGTCTCTGCATTGGGATACGTGTAGTTTCATTGGGATATATGTCACTGCATTAAGATCCATGAAAATGCATTGGACAATGTGACAAGGACTCCACATAAACATCATCTGCCACCTAGACCATTCATGGAGGGTGCACTTTCTTTCTTGAAGAGATATTCCCACACGTGTGGTTTATTTGAGTTTGTTATGCCTTGTTGACCACACGTCTGAGGTTGTTGTGGTGATTGGAGTTAGTTGAGAGGTGGTTACATCACTTTGGTCCATTTCTTGAGGTTGTTAAGGTGGTTAGAGAAAAAAAATTAGGGTAGCCAACTTCAAGGGCAGTTATCTTTTGACAAAGTACCCAGAATTTTGTCAAATCAACGTCATTATATACATAATGACCGTAGGATTTCCAAATGTGGTCATAATAGAAAATCAGGAAAAAGTTGACATAGTTATGGTGTTTTTAAATCTATCGAAGGAAAATTATCGTTGCATTCTAACCACTCAACGTCCCACTTCTTGGACTCCTCATCCACATGTGCGAGTTGGTTAGAGTAATTTTTGGAGGGTGCACTTGTCCTTAGACCATTCATACTCTCTTGAGGTGGCTTTAGACCATGGTTTTGGAGGCCACCCACATTTTTGAGGAGTTGTATTGTCTAGCCCGCATTATTCTATTGTATTTTGACCATATCCTCTCTAGTTCGTTGGAGAGTGACTATTTTTGGGCTAGGAGGTTAGAGATCTATCATTTTTTATTCGTGAGGTTGTGATGCTCTCTTTTAATATAAAAAGCACCTCACTCATTTGTATCTTGGAGAATAACTGGAAGAAACTTTTCTTACCTTGATATACTATTGTGAAGCTTGTCTATGTTTGAGTGTTTGTTCAAGGGTATATTGGAAGACATATTTTTATTGCAAGTATATTGGAGGAAGGAACTACTACAGGATCATAGAGGACCACCATGCCATGTTGAGGAGGCAATTGAGGTATAGTTCTACTTGCTTCATTCCTTGTAATCATTTAAGCTTAGATATGCATTGAGTGTGGACATCATAGGATTCTACTATCTTGTTTTATACTAGGTTTGAAGTTCACCTTGTCATACTTAGGTTGGATTCCCGTACGACCAATCTTCCCAAATATACTTGAGTATTCAAGTGTCTTAGTCAATGCTTATAAAGCAATCCTTAAATGGTGCTTATGACTTTGATATTTGAGACATGAATAAACACTCAAGTTAGACTAAGTGTTCCCCATAGCCCAAGTGGGGTAGGCATTGGTCTATTTTCTTTTCACTAAGCACTTAATCTTCTCTTGTGATTTTCATGAACACCTTATGGGGTATTGTGATTGAATGATGAGTAACACTTTTCAGATCTAAACAGTAATTTAACTCTTCTATGTTGATCAACATTAAGTCTCATTAAATCTTATTATACTCTTAATGGACAGAACTTATACTTGTTATCTCAATGCTATGTTGAATAGTTGATGCAAGCGTTTTTTCCTCATACTCTAAGCAGCTTGCAAAATCTGGTTTTAACATAAGTAGATGCCATAATCTCATGATTCATATTGCAGCTGGTTCATAGATTTAATTGCTGGTTATTGCTAAGTTCTGAGCACATCTTGCATTAATATCACTATTACATGGTTGTAACGCTCTTTTGATTTGGTAACACGTGTTTATGATTTTTACTCTTGAATGCTTCATCTATGTCAAAGGTATAATTGGGAAAATTCTCTTGTGACCACACTAAGCAATTCAGCTCTCATTTGGTTGTTGAAGAATGTCATAAATCAATTGATCTATTTCTAGCACTCTGAGCACAAGCTCTTGGTTAGCTTGTAATTCCACAATCATTGGTAATTGGAAGCTTGTGTTAAATTAATATGATCAAACAAGTATTTGCATCACACTTGTCACATTCTAAGTAAAGTGGTTGTTTGGTTAATAACTTTCATAACCAATTTAAGCTAGAGGATCACTCCAGCTTATACAAGTTTGGTTTAATTGACCTTAGGGATACCCCCTAGACTAGGATTTCCCTCTTCTCCTTAGTCTGAAGTGTGGGGCAAGGCCACCAAGGTGACAGTGGGTGGCTTGCCTAATAGTTGCCTCTAGGCTCTTCTGTTCATGGTTAGGACTTTTCCATTAATCGAGAGTTTAAGCGATAACAAGTTGCATTATCTAAATCAGGTAGAGGGTATGGCCATAACTACTATTTGGTCACAACTCACAAGGCTGGAAGTCAGCTTAGAGTTTGGATCTGGAAGTTGACCAAGAGGATCGGTGGAAGCTGTTTATTTCAGAATTAAGAGAGGGTCATATCAGAGTTAAGGAAGAGGCCGACTCACTAACCTGGGCACAGGATAAGGCTAGTGGTACATATACAGCTAAAGTGGGTTATAAAGTCATGCTGCCTGGTATTGAGCAAGAAGAGGTTTGGTGGTGGGAAAAAAGATGGAAAATCAAAGCACCAATAAAAACCAATATCTTTTTATGGTTATCCCTCAAAAATAGGACTTTAACACTAAGTTACCAGGATTCGGATACGGATATGCCAATTTTTTGAAAAGCCAGGATCCGGATACGGCGGGAAACGGCAAATACAAACAATATAAATATAATTTTTATAATTTTAAAAATAAAATTTATATAAAAATTTAAAATATTTAAAATATTGAATATTTATATAAATAATTAATATATTAAATTAATAAACTTATAGTAGATTTATATATTAAATTAATAAACTTGTAATAGAGGTATTATTTATCAGTATTGAATATTAATTAAATTATAAACATTTTTAATGATTATAATTATTAAATAGTGAATAATTAATGCAAAATTATAAATACAACATTAACTACTATAAAAAAAAATTAAAACTTAAACCAAGGGATTAAAAACATAAACTAAGGGGGGTGAACTATTTAAATTTTATCATTTATGTTATAAAGGACCGGGAGCCTAACATTTGTAATCATTCATTTATAACACGACTTGGATACATACACCATTTGAGCCGTAATTTCACATAAACCATCGGGGGCTGTTAACCGGAATTTAACATAACCATCAGAGCCGGAGTTTAAACCATAGGGATTTAATAATCGGCATCGAAATTTCATAACAGTTAATCAATGCGAATTTAATAATCAGGCGCTGGCCACGGAGCGGGTCCTAGGCGGTTCCCAGCATCCGTATCAGATCCGGGGATCCGCGGATCCATCCTCCTAACCCCACGGAGCCAGTAACATAGCTTTAACATGGGATATGATGCATAAAAGAGGTAAAAGCGGTCCATATATATGTTATCTTTGTAGGAGAGAAGGGCAAGACATTGGACATTTAACGTTTTGGTGCCCTTATGTATGTCAAATCTTGAAGGAAGTGGAAAAACTGACTGGTATTACTATTGTGTGGATGGGATTATCTATTGATTTGAAAATTGGTTCAAAAAAGAGAATTAAAAGCATATAGAGCAATCCCATGTTTGGTTCTTTGGGGTATATGGCTAGCCCATAATGACAGTTTGTTTAATGGCATTCAGAAACCTACTTTTCAAGTTTTTTCTCAGGTAAATGGTTTGTTTAATGGTGATTGTAAAATGGATCAAAAGGGCAGAATCCCAAGACAAGTAGGAGAGCTGATTATAGACAAGACAATTCCCTGGGGCTTTTTTGATGGGGCCAAGCAGGACCCACAAAATTTCTGCAGTTTTGGAGGGGTCTTGCTTTTATCAGAAAAACATTTCTTCAAGTTCAAAGCTGGTTTGGACTCAGGAAAAAACAACTTTGCAGAATCATCTGCTTTAAGATGGTTATAAAATTGACCCTCTATAAAGGGTTGGAAAGGCTACAGGTATATGGAGATTCACTGCTTGTCATTAAGTGGATGAGAGGGGAAAGTCAAATTCAAAATATATCAAGAAGACCTCTAGCAGAACAGCTGAAAGAAGTTTCTGATCTTTTTCAAAATATATCTTTTATTCATATTGACAGGCAACTGAACGTAAAAGTAGATGGGCTATCGAAGGAAGGCCAACAAATTAGTGCTGGAGTCTTGGAGATGGAGGAGTAAAATGATGGGGTCATCACATTGACATCCCTCATGATGGACTGATGGCTTTTTGAAAATAAATGTATCAGAATATAATTTCTTGTTTAGTTTATGTTTGATTCCAGAACTTATATGTAGTTACTAATGATGTTATGTTGCCCTCGTACAAGGCTCTGGAGACCGGACAGAAAATTATATATAGGAGCAGCAAGATGAAAGAACAATTGAGGGGCTAGAAGGATTATTAGAATAAATTTTCTGTTTGAGGCAGTCTTAACACCTTTTTGAGTCTATATGACATGTGCTAAGAGCACCTGAAGAATGTAACTATGAATAGAAGTTACGTTGTTTTTCCCAGGAAAAAATAAGATGTAATATTCAAACTGCCAATTAAATAGGGAAGACATTAAGTTAGGAAGTAGGAATGGTGGTGGGAGTGTCTATATGAGGGTACATATAACATAAGAACTCATGGCACTTTGTAACTCCAAATTACAGGACTTACCAAACAAACAAGAATCAGCTGACACCTAAGAAATCAAACTCAAAGAAATGTTGCAATTAAGTGAGCATCCAAGAGTTCGGGACAGGACATTAGCAGAATGCCTGACTCTTCATTATATGCCATCAATCATCAATGCTTGTGCTCACAAACAAACTTTATATTGTTTCAGTAAGCACCAATGTGTTTAGGAAAAGACCCTAAGCAAGGGTGCTTTCTGTAATTTATATGATAATAAACACAATTGCTTTCTTGGTTCCATCCTCTATTTTAGAAAAGCACCATCAAAACTGCATATTCTCAAAGAAGGCACGATCATAGAAAAAGAAAGTTGCTTGAAATATTCAAATATACACTTTCCGCACCGAAGCCCACAAAGTGACTTTACATATGAAACAATTCAAACTCTTGCTTGCTATTCAGCAATCGAAATCCTCGATATTTCACAAGGCAAGCATAAGAGGCAAAGGCTGACAAGAAGAGAGATTACCTCCAAATTAAAATTCCTGCGAATAGCTGTACGGCTAGGATATGAAAACCAAGGTGCCAAGCAGTTCGATCCAAAGAGAAATCTGCCAAGGAGATAAAGACTGCTGTATGGCAAGCAATGATTGGCAAATGTCCCAGGAGTTGAAGTCAGCCTTTCAACATTGCTACCATACAGGAAGCATGGAAAAAGTGTCCCTAATAAACCTGACCAAGCACATTAATTTTCATCAGATCTCCTGAGGAATCATGTAATAATATAGATTGTACTGCTCTGATATATAGAAAAATAACATCCGATGTAACATATGCACCACTTCACTAGCAGAAAGCAAAATCCTACTAAACCTAAGTTTTACACAATTCTCCTGAGTAACAAATCATAGACATTGAGAACAGTCAATATGATGAACTTGTCAACCTTCTGGACTCCAGCAACATGATTCATTTAAATTTCACTAATAGTATAAAACCAGAAAATGATGATTAAGAACTAGACTAACTGTCGAAAGGGACTGTAAAAGATCGTAAAAGATGTTATGTACTCGAATATTGGACAGTATCCCCATTAAATAATCACTTAAATTCTACAATATGAAAATGGCTAATGAAAACTGAAACTTCATGTAAATAATCAACCCTGCGAATGAACAGCTATGCCAACAATTTGTGAATATTTATATCAAAATAATAACATAAAACCAAGAAAGAATTCATATGCACAATGCTGGAAAAAATATAGAGCTGTTGCATTATAATGCATCATGACAAAATGCACACTGCTGTAATCTAGAAATCCGTCATCCAAGAAATTTAGACACATTCATGAAGAGATTTAGTCTGCTTCTTTCAGATTTGTTTACCTGATAACTTTCCTGATCAATCAAATGATGGGGGCAAAAAATTCATCTATATACTGAATGAAATCAGAATAAAATACTTACAAATGCATGACACACTTTGAGTTCTTCCATTCTGAACAATTAGTGCAAAGCCTAACAACTTAATATTTAAATTAAATAATTTATACTAAATAGTGTTGACCCTACACAGAACTATTGGTGGTAACAATTGTTGGGATTTAGCTTGGAATTCCTACAAAAATGAAGTCAAAAATAACATAAATTGCCACATTGTATTTGAATTATATAGAGCCTTTTATGTTTTATTTTAAGTATAAAAAAATCTTGCTGAGCTATTCCTAAACAAACAGTCTAATGATCATGAATCAGAAATTACCACAAGTGCAAAATCATGTACAAAGGTTCAAGACATTAGAAATGGATCCCCAGGTACCAACAAGACTCTGTTCACATAGTTCGTGAGACTTAGTAAAGTTTTGCTAATGTATCGAGTAACAAGTACATGATGGAAAATATCCCTAACATTCAAGGTTCTGAGAAAGCCTTTTACTACACATTCCAGTATATATAGCATTTTTACAGGCACTATGTATTAAGTATTGACAGATTACTAACAACTCTCTAAAGATGGATAGATTAGCAAGTTATTTGTGTTGGCAGCAGGCATTATTGATGATACCTGAATCTAGGGTTCTTGACTTTTATTATGTCCAGGGAAGAACTAAATGTGGTTAAAGACTAGGTAATCTATCATTATTTAATTCAGTAGTTGGAATAATCCATTAAATGGCATGCAATCAGACCAGAGAAGTAGGTAGGATGAACAGTTTTCCATGTAAAGATAATACTCCGCTGCTTTGAGACCCCTCTCTGTAGGGGATTTACACAGACTTTGCTTAAAACCAAGGCCTTTAACCCACGGAAATGTTTGAAGGATGGATCATACTATTCTTTTTTAACCTTGGTTTCAACTGGCAACATGCTAGAATCTTGCACTTTAAAGGGCCAACAGATTCTCATCATCATTTATGCGGTCTCTATTTTCCAAATCTATACTCTGTTTTCCTGCATACTGAGAATGCAAGTGTCAGGGTTTCAGACTGAAGGCAATACCAAGGAATATATTATAGTCAATTATGCATATCATAGACTGAGATTAATGATTATGATGTTACGTTGTTAGTAAATAAGGTTCGTATCTGTTATGTATCATGCAATATAAGTAACCTAAAACAATGTTAATCCCTGGGTAGTAAAAGAAGTTTGACATCTATTAGAGAACCTGAGCACTGGATATCTACAAGAACGTATCTGTTATCTGTTATCTCTCTACAAGAACATGATCTTGGAAGCTGGTAAACACTGTTTGAATCCTATACAGTGGTAATGGTTGTAGATCAGTGATAACTAAGTGGTAAGACCCTTTGTAGTTTTCTGGTCCTAACTATCAGAATGTCTTCGTGCAAAAGATTTGAAGTCACCAAGGATTTGAAATCATTTTCCTAAGGCTCATGTTCTTACATTGAAGTGGATGGCTGGATCACAAAGACTAGAACAAGAGTTTAGAAATGTTACCAGAAACCTGACCAGGAAACCTGTTTTTTGTTCCATTCCCATTCACATTACCATCCCAACACAACTTTAGTACATTACTTACCCATTCCTGTATACGCAGGATATATGATTCAGAATGGATCTTTATATAATTTAGCATCTATCTTGGTACTTTCTGGGCGGAAAAATTGGAAGAATTGGCTTGCAGGGCCCATTTAGGGCCAGGTACCAGTTTGGTGATTTGGGGTCCAAAAACTTCCAAGAACAGTTTGAGGCATCAAACGGCACTTTTTGTGGTCAAAACTTTGTGAGCTTAGCTCCCAACCCCTCGACATTGTTCCACACACCGAAAGTTTTCCAACAGTTTGAAAAACACCACAAATGAAGTTCCAAGGCAGAAATTATGTCTCCCACATGTTGACCTACCCTATTACTCACACATGTGGGGGCTAGTCACGTGTGGACTTTCAAGAAGATTCTAGAGGGTTGATGCATGCAAAAACCCTAACCCTAGATAGCTCAGGCTATGTTAAATATTGGGCCACTAGGAAAGGAATGGGTTCCATTCTTTTGGTATTGCTATTGCTCCATAATTGAGCAGAGCATCTAGGAGTGGGATATTGAAGCATAACAAATGAAGTAGAAGATGTCTATAGCAACCCTTCAAGCCATAGAGTCCATGGCAACTCCATAGTGATTGCCTCTTTCTTTGTACTTGTATTTCATAACTAAGAAAAAGAGAGCAGAGTATAGACCTCACCTTCTAGTTGGGTTTTCTCCTGTATTGGGTTTCCCAAGTCACATCTTGTGTTCATTTGTGTGGATGGTGTGTTCAATTGCTTGTTTCTTTCATTTCAATTTCAATTATGTCCATAATTTTGAGCACTACGCTAGTAATATTAAATTTGAGATCTAAGATTGCATTAATAAAATTTCAGAATATCATAAGATCTATTGTGATGAATTGTTCCAATGGAATATCCATGGCAGTTTACAGATCATATCAGTATCAGAGTAGTTTTCTTTGGGATTTTGTGGGAAAGTTGTAGAATCTGAGAATTGGCTTAAGAAGGAAGTCTTAGAACCCAAGACACAGCGGATGAGTCCAATTGTAACAACCCTCGGGATGAAGCAAAGGAGATATTTTCCAATTGTAACAACCCTCATGGTGGCTCTAGAAAACATGGTTGGACCTTTTGGGGAGGTTGGTGGCTCTAACTCAGAAGTTGGATCAGACGAGAAATCAAGAGATAATGAAGACATAGAAAAGGAGCCGAAAAAAAAGCCAGAAAAAGAGCAACCAAGTTCTAGTGTCCTCACTTTACAATCTTCATTTAAAATGGAAGCAAAAGTGGACATTAAACCCTACCAAGGTGAGATTGATGTTGTTAAGTTGAATCATCGGTTGCAATAGTTAGAAGTTTATTTCAATGTCCATAACATAAGAGAAGAGAAAAGATTTCATTTTCTCGATTGAAATTAGAGGGCCATACCCTAACCTGGTGGGAAAGGAAAGCCAATAGCTGGAGGGTGATCCCCAAGTAACCAAGTGGGAGGCAATTAAAACCCTCGTCAAATCCCAATTCTACCCTATTGGGTATGTAGAAGACCAGTGGATCTCTTGGCATCACTTAAGGCAAAGGCATGGGTAGAGTGTGCATGAGTACACCACCAAGTTCATAAAAATGGCAGTTATGTTGGGTGTCTCTCCCAAGAACCTTGACATACTCCTCAAGTATCTGGGGGGTCTACATAGTCATTTACGGAAGCAAGTGATGTTTTTTAAACCTACGACATTTAATGAGGTTGTGTGCAAGCACAGTGCCTGGAGGATATAGGAAATAAGAAAGGATAGCCAAGTGGTTCCAAACAGAAAGACCACCAAGATGCTTTGAAGGAGGGGAGGAAGAAATGGAAAGGAAAGGACAAGAAGGCAATAGCCACTGCACATCGGTGCAAGGATCCAAACAACCAGTATAACCATTTTAATATCGATGCTCACACCATAAGTGTTGAAAGCTACATCCCCAGTTGAATCCAAAGAACCGTAAGAATAATGCCAAGAAGAAGAACATGCTAGCCATGGATTCATGTAACCAGGTAGAGAGCAGCTCGGATGTAGATGAAAAGATTGTCTGCACTACAATGCAAACGAAGGTGAACCTAACTAGCCTTCATCAAAAGGAAGAGAAGGAGATGACTAAACTCTTCCATAGTAAGATCTAGGTCAAGAAGACAAAGGTGGATGCTCTATTCGATTCCAGTTCACAGGCCAACCTCATAGTAGAAGATCCGCTTAGCAAGCTTGGATTGGAAGTTCAGGATCATCCTCACCCATATCCATTCGGATGGATAAATAAGGATGTAGAGCTCAAGGTCACTAAACAATGTCAGATCATTTTTTTTATAAGTGCAAACTATATTGATGAAGTGGAGGTAGATGTAGTACCATTTGATGTGTGTGGTGTAGTGTTTGGAAGCCTCAACATGTTAGAATATAATGGATGTGCTTGTTTAACCATAAACAATATCACTATTGTCACCCAACCATAGGCCGAAGCCACCCCCGAGCACCTTAACCTTGACAGAGAATCATTCCGGAAGCAAACCCTAGGCCAAATAGCCAAACAAAGGGTGGCGCACCTTTCTCCAAGGATAGCGCACCAAGCAAGAGTACCAAGAGTTGATTAGAAAGTCCAAACCATAACCAAGAGATAGTCCAAGCCAAAACTGAAATCTGCTAGCTGCAGCAGCTGCAATGACAGCTCTCCTCCAAACTTGCGCACAAACTGACCAACTACAGTGCGCACAAGTGTTGCTTCTGCAGTTCTGAGAATGCCTGCCAGAATGAAGACTGGCCTCCTGTATTTATACTAAAACTAGCAAACTGCCTGGGCTGACTTCTCATTTTGGGTGCCTATTTACTTAGTATATAATATTCCCTTTAGCCGACTTCTTCTCTTGGAGGCTAATACCCTAATACAAATTATCCTCTTGAGCCGACTTGTCTTCTAGGGTTATTAGCCAACTAATTAGGGTTTCTTCTTGCTTCCCGAAATATTTTATTCTCGTCAGGTTTACACGTGGAGGTAAATACCTCCCGCA
>ML796018.1:147099-160935 GCA_009831015.1 Picea engelmannii | reverse complement strand
TGATGAGTTCCTGGAACCTTCCCAGCTAGCTCATTTGGACACGCTAATGGGTAAGCTTAAATTCATTTGTCCTACGCTTTATTATTCATTAACCTCTTGGGAAAGAAATGAATTGGACTCTTCTAGTTCACTTGGTTTGCAAGGGGGAAACAAGCCTATCTCTACCCCTTGTCAGGAATCGACCGATTTTACTACATAGGCCCCTCACTCAAGTGCTTGAGATGGGGGGAGTCCTATAATTGTTGTCTCAGTTGATACTCGGGGAGTTAGTGGCCACCACCTCGACTTAGAGGATGATGGTAACATCACGGGCCATGGTAAGTCGTGTGGACTGGAATACCCGAGAGAGGATTCAGACTGCCCAACTGGATTTGTTGACACTTGCATAAATCTGGGTTACAGGGAGTCATATTTGGGGGATAGTGCTATTGGGGAGGTACTCGAGACCCTTGTACCTACTTACAAAGAGGCTCTTTCACCAATTTAGTTACCTATTTTCCAGGGGAGGACAGTCTACCATAGATCGGGTTCAGAAGGGGGATCTGAACTATCGGGTTCCAAGGGGGTGAAGATTGGGAAGGATTACACTTGGTCAAAGGGGTTAGGAGCAGAGATTTCTCCTATAAAAACTCGGAGTGCGAGGAAAAGGAAAGAGAAATTGGATTTGCTACCCGATGAAACACACTTACCTGTCATTGCAGAAAATGGGGCGCTTAGAGGAATGAAAGCCCTAGTGAGAGAAAAACCATGATTTTTCTCTCCTTAAATGTTAGAGGGGTGGGGGGGATCCTGAAATCTGCCTCCCTTGGAAGACTTCTTCGGAAGACTACACCGGACATTATTTTTCTGCAAGAAACCATGGTGGAGGATACTAAGGCACGAACCTTTATGAATTCTTTTCACCGCACCTGGCGCACTTATGCTGTAAGTGTTGTTGGAACTTCGGGGGGTTTACTAGCTACTTGGAATCTAAATTTGTTTGAAATTTTCCCTTTTTTGTGTTGAGGTGGTATCCTATTAACAGGTACTTTCCTGGAGCTAAACATACCGATTACGCTGCTTAATGTGTATGGGACCTATGTGGACATAATTTTTTTATGGGAAAAGGCGACAGGAAGGGGTCTTTTGGATCACCGAAACTTGATATTGGCTAGTGACTTGAACTTTACCATTGATGCTGGGGAGATGTGGGGAGATACATCACACTTGGATCCCCTGTCAACTTTTTTTAAATTAATTTTTAATGGTTCTGGTTTGGTAGACGTAGTTCCAGATGTCTTGGTGTCGACGTGGAGAAATGGCATGAGGGGTGCTACGAGCATATCAAAAAGGTTGGATCACATTTATGTTGCAGAAGATCTCCTTGCGGGAGTTTGTAGATACAAATCATGGGTGGATTTTCCATACATTTCAGACCATGCACTAGTTCTTTTAAGACTTGATTGTCTTACACTCCCGACTACGTATCCGCTAAAGTTCAATGCTAGTTGGTTACTAGAAGAAGAAGTAATAACTATAGTGAAAGAAGTATGGAAGGACCCTGCTCTTCTTGTCAAAAGGGATGTACAACAGAGATTTGTAAATAAGTTAAAGTCTTTAAAGATACATATAAAAGCATGGGCAAAAGAATATAAAAGAAAGTAGGAAGAAAATCTTGTCCGATAAGAGGGACAATTGAAAGATTTATTTCTGGATGCGGCACAGGAGATTAGTAATAGTGACAAGGAATTTCAAATGAAATTCTTGGAAGCTGAGCGGGACAAAATTTAACAGGCAGAAGAAGAGAAGTGGAGACTTAGAAGTCAAACCATCTAGTTAAAGAGTATAGACAAGAATACAATTTTTTTTCATAAATTTGCAAGTTTCTGGAGGAATAAGAATCACATCTGGGAGATCAGGGATGAGAATGGAGATCTACATGCTGGTGAGGGAGCAATCAAATTAGAAGCGGTCAAATATTTTATTTTATTTTATGAAGAATCTAATCTAGTGGAGATTAGTGATCAAGTGGATACGACGGGCCTTTATGAACGTATTGTGAAGGAAGAGGATGCATCGATATTAGACATCCCGTGCACAGAGGTGGAACTTTGGGAGGTACTCAAGTCTTTTGCAAAAGACAAGAGCCCGGGGCCTGACGGGTGGATTGTAGAGTTTCTTATCCACTTCTTCGACTTAATTGGAGATGATTTATTAGAATTGGTGGAGGACTCCATAATACATGGCACACTGAATAAGTATATACATGTGACTTTTCTGACACTTATTCCAAAAGTAAACAATCCCACGTCATTTGGGGATTTCAGACCAATTGCCTTATGTAATTTATGTTACAAGTTGATTTCAAAGGTTATAGCAAATAGGATTAAGCATGTCCTCTCTCATTCATTGTCAGAGGAACAATTGGGGTTTCTCAAAGGTAGACATATCTTGGATGCAATAGGAATGGCACAAGAATTCTTGCATAACATTAAGGTAAAAAAATCCAAAGCCATGATATTAAAGTTGGATCTTAAGAAAGCGTATGACTGCATCAACTGGCATTTCTTGTGATTGACTCTATTGAAATCAAGCTTCAGTATACCTTTCACAAATTGGATCTTAAGTTGCGTGACCAATGCAAATTTTGCAGTCCTGATAAACGGGGAGACCTCTCAAATGTTCCAGAGTGGCAGAGGGCTTAGACAGGGTTGTCCATTATCACCCTTGCTATTCATTGTAATCATGGAAGGACTTAACTTGTTGTTAAAGAAAGGAAAAGGAGAAGGGAAGTTATTTGGGGTGAAGGTCTCCAGGTTATTCAAGATTCTACATTTGTTCTTTGTGGATGATGTGTTAATAATGTCAAAAGTTTCACCCGATGAATGGTTAGAGATTAAAAATATTTTATTGATTTTCTGTAGAGCCTATGGACTAATGATAAATTGGTCAAGATCTATCTTGTATTTTGCTAGAGTCCAAGGTGAGACATTAGAATCATTAAAAGAATTATTTCCACACAGTTTTGAGGAACTCAACAAAGGATTTCGTTACCTTCGATATTTTTTAAAGGGCGATGCTTATAAATCGGTTGTTTGGAGATGGTTCTTATCAAAGATTGAAGATATGATTGGGATGTGGTGTAATAGATGGTTAACACTAGGGGGTCGTTTCACACTAGTTAAATCAGTTATGGAAGGACAACCTGTGTATTGGATGGCTTTGGCAGCCATTCCAGCCTCCATTCTGGAAAAAATAAGGAAACTTATGTTTAATTTTCTTTGGTCGGTCGATGAGGGGAAAAAACATTATCATCTTTGTAGCTAGGAAGTCATTGCAAAACCAAAGCCTTTGGGAGGCTGGGGGATAAGAAATCTTATCTTTTCAATAACGCCTTGGCGGCAAACTCCTTGTGGCAAGTCTCGATGAAAGATGGCGTGTTGCATAAGGTGATTAAAGAAAAATACATTCAGCACAGTTCCGTAGTCACCTGGCTAAGATAAACTCCAGCCGCAGCAACAGTGGCCTCCCATACTTGGAAGAATCTCTTGAAGTCATTGCACTTGATAACCCACTGGCTGAGCTGGAAGCCGAGTTCGAGACTCTCGATCTTTATTGGGTTGGACAATATACTGGGCCTGGGGTGTTCATCCTTATTATCTAGCCATTTGTTAGCTGAACTGAAAAGAAACAATGTGGTCTATCTATATCAAGCCTTGGGAGAAAGAAGACCAGGAGTAATCTCAGAACACTGGAAAGCCAGCGAGGAGATGGGACTGAGGGGGAATCTAGCAGTGGAATGGAATACATACAACAAGGCACTATGTGGAGTGGGTGTGCAATTGCAGGATCACGATGATATGCTCTTGTGGAATGGGGGAGACAGATTCGACTGTTTGAATGTTAAAAATTTATATATGGCTCTCACAAAAAAGAAATGGTTGAATGTTATTGGGGGTTGGAAAAGACACTTGTGGAAGTGGGATATGGCGCAAAAGATAAAATTATTTATCTGGTTATCAAACAAGAACAAAATCCTAACATGGGATACTTTGCAAAAAAAGGGGTTGGCAAGGTCCAAATCGTTGTCACTTGTGTTCCAAAGATGATGAGTCTGTGTATCACTTATTTGAATCTTGCAGTTTCTGCCGGGACGTCTGGTTGAGGATAAAAAAAGAGCTTAACTACTTGGTTGTTTGGGAATGCAACACATTAAGTGATTGTTTTGAAAATTGGGTAAAAAAGGAGGTGGTATTCATAACGCTGCCCTCCATTCTTTGTTGGTTTGTCTGGTTGGAGCGAAACAAAGTAATCTTCGAAGGAAGCAAACCATCCATTTTTTCTGTTGTATGTAAATTCAAAGCAACTCTTCCTTCCGGGCCAACTTTTAAGAAGGCTCTCCCTTGCTTACTCCAAAGTCCACACCTCATATCCCCTACAGTGAGCTAGTTCGATGGAGCAACGAATTTAAGTGATCATAGATGTGGTGTGGGGGGTTTGATTAAGACTAGTGCAAATACAATCATCAAGTGGACTTTCAATTGTGGATGTGGGACAAATACTAGAGCAAAATTGCCTGGAGCATGGGCAACTCTAATCCTAGCTATGCGATTGAATATAGAAGTCATCCAGGTAATTGGAGATTCGAAGATTATTATAGAATGGTTGAAGGATAAATGAAAGTTACATATTGCTTATTTGATGGGATGGATGGACATAATTAAAAGGCTCAAGAACTCTTTTAAAGAGATCCACTTCACCCATGTATACAGGGAGCTAAACATGGAAGCAAACTACCTCTCGAAGAAGGCTCCGACGAAGGCAGAAGAAAAGATCAATTATAACATTTGGGTAGATGGAAATGAAGGCCCCACTTCCTTCTTCTATCTTTATTAACTTCTTAGCTATACTTTTTGGGTCATTTCAATCTTTAGAGATTTTTTAGGACAGTTTCCATCTTTGACGCAACATAGTAATATTTTGGATTGTTGTTATATCTTAACCTACAGGCTATAAGTGTAATGTTGTATTATAAGTTATATGTACAAAGTCTTGACAATAACTATTTTTTAAATAAAGTTTTATAATGTATATGTCAAGAAATGAAGACATGCAAAAAAATGCAAGAACTATGATGATAAATGTAATGTGCACCATTTTATATTTTCTAATATAAAGAGAAATTTTTCTTGTTGAAAAAAGAGTCCACATATTAAATAATTGATTCAACTAAGGAAGCCATCTCCGAAGGTGAAAGCACAGAGTGCATTGTGTGCATGAAAGAAGGAAATAAAGATGGCACTACTTTAAAAGACACTTTCAATGTAATTTGTAATGGTTATTTAGTGCGTAAAACAAGCACATATGAGTATTTTCCACATTTTAACATTAAAGTGTATAAAAAAAATGATCATTTAAATAAGTTTTTCAATTTTAATTACATGTTTCAATGAAATTTTTAAACTAAAAAATATCATTTAAATAAGTTTTTTAATTTTTATAAATCTATAAAAATATTATTATAAAATTTATAAATTTATATGTTTGATAATGGTCATGACAAGGATTTGATTTTAAAAACAAGTTTCTAGTTTTTGGGAAAATCTAGTTCATATATGAAATTTTGAAACTTTTCCTTTAATTTAGTGATAGATTCCTTGTCCACGGTTTTATTTTGGGTTAGGTTTCCTAACTTGTCTCTATACCTTTGGGGTTCACTCTCTTTTCGAGTCATCGGAAATGCTCTTGGGAAATTCCACTACATAAGTGAGGAAACGGAAAATTACAGTACTACCACTTATGCTCAAATATGTGTGGAAATGGATTTCAACAAAGGGTTCATGACTGAAATAATTTTGATAGGTGAAAACTCTTACTGGTCTCAAAAGCTAGATTATGAAAATGTTTCTTTTCGTTGCAGAGTTTGTTTTGAAACATAACATAAGGCAACTCGTTGCCCAAAAAGACCAAGGCAAGCCAAGAAACTATAACGTAAATCAACTTGGTGGGATGGTGCACCAAATGATTAGCAAGGATGAGCCAGATGCCCTGGATCCGACCGTGGATGAGCCCAATTCAAAATCAGAAGAAACATGGACACCTCTTCCAAAAAACAAGATGTGGATCCACATGATCCTGTGAAAGAGGAAGATATTTGAAAATGTAAGTTTTCACAGTTAGACATAATGTTGAGAATATTTTTGGATAATGTTGAGAATGTTTCTATGAAAGAGGAAGATATTATCCCTCTGGATCTGGACCAAGAAGCATTCAAAAATTCAGATGTGACACTATAGGATTTGTTAGAACAAGACCATTATACTCCCTCATATCTGGCCCGAAAGCGAGTTGGGCAAACTAGGCAGAAGAAGGGGAGGCCTTTGAACAACATTAATCTCCAGATCAAGGCATGTCGGGAATGGAGGGAGAAGCACTGAAGTCATCAAAAATAAAAAAAGCTTGGACTACAGTAGTTAAGAAGAAAAAATCTTCTTTAGGAGAACAATCAATGGTGACGAGAAGCCAAACTCATAATCCAATTTAGAAATTTATTATTTTTGTATCTTGTCCTGTAAGCAATTTGTTAAAATCTACTCATGCAATAAATTTTGTAAAGCAATTAGTTCAATTATAGCCTCTGTCAACCTTTTGATACGATGTATGATTCTTTTTATAACCCCAGATAAATGTTTAAACTTATTGAAATTTAACACTATATAATAAGATGTTTACTTCAACACAATCCTTTTTTACAAATATAATTTAAATTTTTTTTTTTTTAAATTATAAACCTATAAAATATTTTAATGATTTTTTATTAATTCATAATAAAAAAAAATTAGATTAAAACTAATGAAATTACAAAATATAAAATGTATAAAACATTTTTAATTTTTTTTAATTTGCTAACTTATCTTTTTTGTTTGTTTGTTAATTTGTGCAGGACCTGCGATTAACCCGTGGCTTGAGAAACCGCGACTCAGGGGCATCTAAGTCGTCAAAATCACCCGGGGATCGCACCCGGCCTGAGCCACACCAACCCTTAACATGGTTGGATTTTTTGTCCCCGCAGGTTTCGAACCGGTGACTTTAACAACACGGAGTGGCTTAACAACACACTCCTTCACCGACTGTCCTACACCTCGGGGACTTTTAATTTGCTAACTTATCATAATCATATTAACTCATGAATTACAAAATGTAAAATGTATAAAACATTTTTTTTTTTTTCAATTTACTAACCTATCATAATCATTTTAATCATTTGAACTCATGAATTGATACTTCAGACTCTGTTACATGAGATTAGCCAATTTTAATATTTTCATAAATATGTAATATGTGAAATTCAAAATTAACTTTTCAATTTTAAATTATAAAATGATCATATGTAATAGGATTTGTAAATTTTAATATTTTTGTAAATTAAAAATAATGTAAAATTCAAAATTAACCTTTAAATTTTAAATTTTAAATTGTAAAATGTAACAAAATGCGAATCTTGTCAGTGGGAGAGCTTTACACTTATTAAATGAATTGAATATTAACCTATATTAAGCGGTGAGGAGTCAGATCAACAAACAAGAAAAAAACACCTATGAACGAGAAAAATATATGTTGAGGAGTGAGTGGTGGGACTGTTGAATGGAAAAACAATACTCTCTTCACAGGAAGGTATAAAAAATCGAGGCAATCTCAAAGTGTGAAACCACCATTTATTGAACAACTACCTAATAATTATTATATTAATCATCATTTTCATAATGTCGTTTTGATTAGATACATGGAACAACAACCTAATAATTATTATTAATCATCATTTTCATAATGTCATTAGAATATGATATACTAGAATATAATCTCTTTATATAAAAAAATTAAATTTAAAAACATCTAAAACATTTGTTTTAAATTTTCTTGTATAAAAGTCAAATTTAAAAACATCCTTAACATTATTTTTTTTTATTATTTTTTTTAATAAGTCAAATTTAAAAACATCTAAAACATTGTTTTAAATTTTCTTGTATACAAGTCACATTTAAAAACATCTAATTAGTTTTGTATTTTCTTGTATAAAAGTCAAATTTAAAAACATCTAAACATTATTTTATAAAAGTCAAATTTAAAAACCTCTAATTTCTCATTGTTTTATATGTTTTAAAATTTATCCCTTATGATGTCGTTATTTAAAAATTAAATTACTTATATACAAAAATATAAAAAAATGTTTTTAAATTTGATCCCTTATGATGTCGTTATTTAAAAATTAAATTACTTATACACAAAAATATAAAACAAATGTTTTTAAATTTGATCCCTTCTGATGTCGTTATTTAAAAATTAAATTAAAAACATCTAAAACATTTATATTTTATTGTATAAATAATTTAATTCTTAAATAACGACATTATAAGGGATATGGAGGTCCCAAGGGATAGCTCAGTTGGCAAGATGTGCGCACGCTCTCCCAGTTTGGGGAGAGGTCACAGGGTCAAGCCTAGCTATGAGTCCCTGAGGCTGCTGCTTTTCCACTCCCATATCATCCACTATGTGGGGAAGTATCGGAGTGGGTTCCCAGCGAGTTAATTTCTCATCTGGAAAAAGGGATATGGAGGTTCCATTTTCATTGTAAAATAAAATAAGTTGTAGTGTGTTTATACAATATAAGCAATAAGTAATTACACTTGTTTAGAGGACCAATCAATAAGATATGCATGAATGTTGTTTCTTTTAGTTTTGACTATTGAAGTATAGCATGAATCACGTATTTATATATTTATAATGAATTATTTTTTTAATTATTTTTTAATTAAAAATGTATATTTCAATTTCTTAAATTCATGAGAAGTTTTAAACATTTTATGAAGGGAAGGGTTGAGAGAATCTAGTAAGATTTTATTGTATGTAAATATGTAATAAATATATTGATGTGAACAATATAAACAAATGCATTATAAACATTAATGAAAGCCAATGTTAAATTGAAAAACAAATCATATATAATTATTTTATATTTAATAAAAAATTAACAACTTGTTATTAATATAAATAGTCTTTATGGGTAGGGACTTTTGATTTTACTTCATGGTATGAATCCCTCCATACCATGGGAGAATTTGTGTGTTCCTAAGTTTGAGATAGGCATTGTATTAATACAAATTTATGAGTTTTTAAAAAGTATTTTTTAAATGTCATGTAGTTGAACAATATTGGTGGAGGGGGGATTTCACAATTTCGTATAACATGTGGGAGAATTTGTGCATTCCTAAGTTTGAGATAAGCATTGTATTAATACAAATTTATGAGTTTTTAAAAAGTGTTTTTAAAATGTCATGTAGTTGAACAATATTGGTGGAGGGGGGATTTGACAATTTCTTGTAACATGTGGTAGTGGTTGTGTGAAGGAGAAATTCAAGAAAACAAATGGAAATGCCATGTGTTCTTAGATGCCCTTTTAGGTATATGCATGGTAGGCTTTTAATGAGGATATCACTAAGCATAAACATGGTTGTTGGCATTTGTTTGTTCATGTGTAAATGTGTTTAGATGGTCTGGTTATGGCATCTGTGGTTCATTGTTTTGTGTTATAGTTATATATTCTTGGTGTTATTTGGTGGGTTGCATGGGATTGTCATTATGTGCATTGCCATAGCCAATGATACCATTGTGGATTGGCGTTCATTGTTTCATGTTATCGCTACATGTTTGTTGTGCTAATTGGGAATGGCATTTGGTGAGTGCTTTCTTTTGATAATGAATGTGTTGGGTCAACATCATGTTAGTGCCACTACATCTAGTGTTTCGTAGTATTACCGGTGACTCCTACCTATGCAAAATGTTGGGTGTCCCTACTGCTTGGTTATGGTGTTGAATAAGTGTTTGGTTTCTCTGTGAATTAGCGGTTGGGGAGTGCCTAGGCTAGTTATTTCATGTTGGTGTCAGTGTTCACTTGCATTTAAAGGTCGTGTTATTGTCAAGGGTGGTGCCTCTCGTGTTGGAAACAATAAATTCCTTCATTCATGCTTATGCTTTTGATGGTGTACTTTTCTTGGACTTTAGGTTTGAAAACAAATTAGCATTCATTAGGTCAGTTGTGGATGCAGAGGTTGGTCACTTTACTGCCTTGGTTGTGAATATGAAAGGTGGTGAGTGTGGTTCATGGTCATGGATCCTAGTTCTGGTAGGGAATTTTATTTTCACTTCACGATATTAATCATTCCACGCAGCTAGGGAATCTGTGTGTTTTTTGTAGGTTTGCAATAAACATTGTATTAATTCAAATATATGAGACTTCAAAACAAATTTTAAAATGCCTTGTGGTGTAGCATATGAGATTCACACTTGAGTATTCACATATGCCTACCCATGGGGAGGTGCCTTGTGCAGTCCAACCCTATGTCATATATGTGTGTAACCTGCATAACGAGGATACAATACCCCTCAACTACTACTCTGATGAATCAATTTCCTAGAATCTATATCACCTTAACCTAGATGTGGGACCTCACTAGGATGTCTAACACTTAGGTGGGTTCCTTAGATCCATTTTCCCCCTTAATGCATAGGTTTGGTTGCTTATTTGATTCATTTTGATCCCTTGGGGCACCCATTTAAGGAATTCCCTAACTTCATGGGTTCAGTTGGGGGTACAAATCCCTCAGTTGGGTCTATGGTCACTTCAGATGCCTTAAATTGGGTCCATATCTACTTAACTGATTTTGGAATTACTATTGATGGAGTTAGTTTAGGTTAGTCCCTAAACATACCTAACCTCAAAGTGTTAAGGGTACCACAACTTTCCTTGGGGTACATCTATCTTTAATTCACAAGTCACATAACAAAGAGTCGAATTGAGCCTTGAAATCTAAGGTACCATTATACTAAATTCATGGGAAGCAATCAATAGACTCAATATGATGGTTTCACATGTCCAGGTACCTCAATAGCTAACCCAATGTTCTCTTATAGCTCGAGGTTGCTCCTTTTCTTGTTTATACTTTTCAATTCCTCTTTGTAAACTCTCTCAAACTCTTCCAATCTCTTTTTATCTTTGAAAACCCTAATTTGCATGTACACACTTGGTTTAGCCACTAAACTCCTTCCACCACTCTCAAGCCCTCAGTGTTGCTTGCACATGTCATTTCAAGCACCTTTGTATGGATCTCCTTTGGCTAACTTGGTTGTCATCTTATAGGTTTGATTGCTTCATCATGAGGCATATTTATTGGAGTATTTCCACTCATACCTTAGAAGTTTCAACCGCACAACCTCAAGGGAGGTTCCATCACAACAAGGGCAAGTAAGGTATCATCCCCATTGAGGGCACTGGGTTTCTCTACTTTGCATATTTCATTTACTTATCTATGCAAAAGTAGATCTAGTGTTTATTGGTTATATATATAATAATGGAGATTGTGGTAGGTCTTATCTTGCAGGAATATGGAGTTGAGCACATAGGTCACTTTGGAATGTGGATTCTCTTGGAGCATTGTCACAACTCTTCATTTCATCTAAAGGAGCTTTATCATATATAATAATGAATTCCAAGTGAGATATCTTCCTTTGTCTCTTTCCATTTCTAGCATTAGGGTTACTAGTTCATTAAGGGAATTGACATTTAATTAACCCTAGTTAGTTTACTCACTTTACTCATTTGATTTATTGATAAAACTTGACCTAAATCATAATTAAATTACCCTAATCACTAACAACCCTATGTTATCATTAACAATATCTTAAGGTCCTAGTTAATATAGTGGTTTTCTGTCATGGACCTGCAATCCACCCATATTTTTTTCTTTGACTTGGTGCGCCCAAGTCGTCCTGACACCTGCAGTCATGTGGCACCGCCTTGCCTCGGCCACACTAGCTTAGCCAACTTGTGTCTACTACAACCAGATTATGCCTCTTCACCTGAGGTTTTCCCATGACTTTGCCTTAAGCTACAACAAGTTAAATGCCCTAGCCAATTCTAGCACACTTAGTTCATCATCCAACAAGCAACACTAAGCATGCATCCAACTGCAACCTTAAAAAATTCTGCGGTAATACTTATACTTAGCCAATTTAACACTTAGGAAACATAAGCATATAAGTAACCATAACATTCAATACATATAAAACATCCGCAGTACACAACACTTGTGGATGGGTGACACCCAAGCTAGATGCCTAACACCTTATTATTATGTATAAGAATGTTACATGATACAATGGGGGTGTTGCAACCAACTACATGCAACCCAATTACAAAAGAACAAAAAAACCATGGTAAAACATCCTCATGCCAAACCGCCCAATAGACTTGTACAAACCAACCCAAGAATCTTCCACGAGCTTGTCTCCTACAAGTTTTGTTCCACTCTCCGTCTCACCTAGGCAACATAAGTAGTTCCATTGTGCCCAACCTTGGCACAATTGTGTAACTCCTTGAACTCAATGACTCTTGTATACTTCCTTATATGCCTTATAACTTTGAGGCATCCCCTTATTTATATGAGTCTTGTCATGCACTAGCAAGCCCCATCTACCCAAGGTGGACCTAGGCACTATTGAGCCAACATGCTCATCTTTGGTGACTTGTTCATAGTGTCATTCATCACATCATTCCAAAATGTGTTGGGTCTAATCCAGTCATCTAAAGCCCACCCAAGTCATCTCATTCACAAGGTCATCTCAAGCTTATCGAGGTTGCCCCATTTTCCTATTCATCTGTCCATCCACGCCCAAGTGGAGCCAACTTCTCCTAAGTGGGCCAACTCGTCTGAGCTATCTCAAGTCCATCAAAGGAAATTGTGTCTAAGTCAATATGATCACACTCAAGTGTGACCAAAGGATCTGATATGTCTACACCTGACAAGTGCAATCTATGGCAACGTGTGCCAAAGGCACCTCGACCTCCTATCACAACCCGCAAGTGTGGATCACCTAAATCTGGCAATCCATATAAGTCTATGCACCCATTCTCATCAAGCCTCTAGCCAACTTATCTGCCATGCCACACATGTCCTCAAACAACACTGCATATAGCTTCCTTTCTTCATGTCTAGCTAAGTACACCCAACTTTTTTGGTGTGTCCAACTTGTCTCCATCTGCGGAGCACACTGTTTGTCCACAAGCACACCCAAGTTTGTCCATAATCTATCTATAAAGGTGCACCCTATATGTCCACACGTGTTACCTAGTTCATCTTGCCAATGGGCCAAGACATCCATCCTACATGCACTTTGTCAACGAGCCAAGTTTGTCATCCTTCATGCACATTACCAATGGGCTAAGGCTATTGTCTAAGGTGTGCCTTGCCAACGAGCTAAGGTGACTTCATCGTCTGAGATATACATTTGTGTCGGTGCGACGAATGTGCTCAATGCCACTCTAGATGAGGGCCTCACATCCCCCCCACTAAAAATCATGATGTCCTCAACAACATACTCAAGAACTTCTTTTCCTTGGCAACATCCTCAATAACTTCCTATCCTCAAGTCATTGTCTAAATCTATGTATCCATCCACAATCGACACCCAAATGTTCCACATCGTATAAGCCAAAGTTTCCATGCAACTGCCCTTATCCGATCCATAGACAAGTGCCTCCTTGCCCAACTCTATCAACAATGCCTCTAGTTGTTGATGCCTCTCACTATGGTGGCTGGAATCTAAACCATTATTGCTACAACTACCTACTACAGTTGTGGCCAAATCTTTGTCAAGAAGATTCTCTAATCCATCCAAGTCTTGCACTTCCAAACCTACTACTACAACATTACTTCAACCAACTTGGATTGCTCTTGTACATAAACCTCCTCATTGTAACACCTTGTTTTCTCCCAAGATTGTAATTATGCACAAACTTCATAT